>VDFB02181842.1:0-52102 GCA_007258455.2 Sequoia sempervirens
CCATTTGAAGTTTGCATCCCTAAGGACAAATCACGACATGGCGTCACCATTCACACAAGTGGCGTTGTTTGAGCCCTAATGTCGCCAATTTTGCACTATTAGCATCACCATATAACAACGCTGGACTCTTTGACCTTTCAAAACGTAATAAATGCGCTTAAAAATTGAAACTCAAGGTCGAGTTAGGATCACATATCGCTAGTCCTACGCTTGGAGGTCTCTGGTACACTCGAACTCACTTGGAAATGTGTCGGGGAAGCACTCTTCGTGCCATTTTGCAGGAGGGTCAGAGGTCAAAATGGTGAAATTCTCAAAGTGTGAATGCAAAAATGAATGGAAAGTGAGCCCTCCAAGGCTATTTAAGCATGAAAATTAGGGTTTTTTTCCCCTTTTTAGCCGTCAAACAAGGGTTTTGTGCCCCCGGCACCGTTTTTTCCCAATTGAAGCTCATTTAGGTCTTTTTTTCGCATTTTGGCACATTTTCAGCATCTTGGAGCCTTTCTGGACCTGTGGGGCAACTTGTCCTCTTTTTTTGAGAAATCACCCAAAAATCCAAATTTTCATCCAATCTCTCAAGGGGGCAATATACCACCATAATTCTTCTCGCTAGGGCAGTAGTGGGGCATGCAAAAAATCATTTTTTTTAAATTTTGATCTCAGCAAGGTTATGCTTTGAACCAACACAGCAGGTACATTGCTTCAAAGAGGGGCAAAATGTAGACACACAAATTATCTTGATTGATATCATGCACTCGATCCTGATTCACTAACATCAATTCTTCCTGAATCACTTCTTTACTAACCAATTAATTGAATAATCCTTATTTAATTAATTCATCAAGATTCCTCTTTTAATTAAATCAATTGTATTTGATTAAATCTCATCTTCTTTTAATTAAATAAATTATTTTATTTAATTAATCCTATTGTTCCTCTTTAAATTAAATAAATCATTTTATTTAATTAATCGTAATGTCATCTCTTTTAATTAAATAAATCATCTTTATTTGATTATATCTAATGTTCTTCATTTAATTGAATAAATCAAACTTTATTTGATTAAATTACTAATGTTCAATATTCCTCTCATTTTGATTTAAATAAATCCAAAAATCTAAATCAAATGTCATAGCAACTAAATTTCACCTAAGTTAATTAAATCCTAATTAACTCCTAATTATAATCTTCAAATCCTCTAGCTTTTGCAACTTGCACATATAAATCAATTTATTTGATTTATTAATTCTTCTTTTTCCATTCAAAAATGTCATCTCTTTGGAATATTCCTCCAATTTGAAATCTCCCTCCCAAAAGGACTTGTCCTCCAACAAGGCATTTAAGTCTCTTGTCCTTTTTCTTGAGCCAACTTGGCATTTACTCTTCTTACATCCCCTCTTGTGCAAGTCATGTCTTCAAATTCAAGCTCTGCCTATATGCATTAACTTGCACATTGTTCAAAATGTACTCCACCTCTCTTCAATAGCATGTTGACAAGTGGCACAATGCCATTGGTCTATCTTTAATCCCACATTCTTCCTATTTCTCATTTCTCCATCCTTCTTTCCTATAAATAGAGGACCTCTCTATTGATTTGGGATACACAACTTTATGCAAGATTACTATATACAGATTTGAAGCAAATGAATCCATTTTTATCCAAGTTTTCATAGTTTTCATCAATCTTAGCAAGGTTATCAACAATTTTCATCAAGGAGAACACAATCTTCATCAAGTTCATCAATAAATCATGTCATCCTTCACATGGCTGAGAACCATTGGCATTTAAGCGTCCAACCAAACTCGCGATATCTTTTGCATCCATCGATCCCCTCACCCATAATAAGTTGGACTTATGCTTGGCTGGGGTAATTCCTTGACTTATGTCTTCACAGGATCTACAGGTATTGTATGAAAATCATCAAAAATAAAAATAAAATCAAAAAATCATCAAAATTCAAAAAAATCAAAAAATCATCAAAAGTCCAAAAAAAAACAAAAAAACCTTCAAAATCTACAAAAATCATAAGACATCAAAAACTCCTTAAACAGAGTCAGAGTCAATCTATGTTAGTTTGGTCGAACTACGTTGTCTCTGTGTATTTCTACGTAGGCAAGGCCACCACTCGATGGGCCTCTAAGACATTAGGTTTTTCCTTAGGGTTTTGACAATCCATATCAATTTTGGTCAACGTCTGGTCGAACTATGAGGTCTCTATGTGTATAACATCGAAAAGGTCATCAATTGATGAGCCCCCAATGCCCTAGGTCAGTCCTTTAGGGTTTTTCAAATATGTCTGAGTCTTTTGTCTAAAAGAAATCAAACATCTAAACCAAATCACAAATCAATAGATCAACTATCCAACAAGTCTTCAATCCAAACTAGTCAATTATCTTACATTGGTCTTATCATTTTGTCCTATTTAGGATGCATCCTTCCTGAATTAGGACACTGGTCATTGGTCAATCTTATCATTTTCCTTAAACAGGATATGTCTTTCTTGAAACTAGGTGTAATCAACATTGGTCAATAAATATTATCAATCATTCAATCAATTAAGTTTGCCTTAAACAAGATGTGTCCTTCCTGAAATTAGGTGTGGTCAATCAATCAATCAATCTTTTCAATCAGTCGATTAATTTTTTCCTTATACAAGATATGTCTTTCTTGAAACTAGGCGTAATAGGCATTGGTCAATCAATCTTGTCAACTGGTCAAACCTATCAATTGGTTAATTTTATCAATTAATTGACTAGTCTTGTCATATTGGTTAGTCGGTCAATCAATCAACCTTGGTCATTCAATCTATCAATCTATTGGGTCAAACAATTAGTCAATTGGTCAACCTTATCAATCAATCAACATTGGTCAATCAAACCTGTCAATCAGTTAGTTCATCAATCTCATCATCAAATAAACTCTGGGAACTTATCTAAATGGTTGTTGACTTTGTTGGTCTATTTGGTCTTATCTTTTTTATTGGTCTTTGGTCATGTTACTAGCTACCTCAAGGATGTCCCACGAAGGATTTAGAGGGGTGATAATGGATCATGATCTATTTTCTTTTGATTGATGTTTGTGGTTTGTCTTGACAAAAAGGCTGGGGCAATTGGGTCTTTAATATGAATCATGGAATTCCTTGTCTTTTGGCATTGTCTTTTGATTGTTTTTCTTTTGCAAGTGGTAACATAGCACACCTTGGTCCATTTGTGCTCCATTTGCTATAATTTTGATGCCCAATGATGATAAACATGCAAGTTAACATCTATTAAGAAAGAACATCCATCCATTTTCATTTGAATAACTCCACACTGGCATTTGTCTTCTCCATACTAACATACATCTTCTTCGCACTAACATCTTCCATTTGCAATCATCCTAATGGCTCGTAAGCTGAATTCTTCTCCTATCAGTGCATCAAAGTGGCTTTTCAGAATAATTTCTTATTTTTAAAAAAAAATTGAAAAAAATTATGAGGGGACATAGGTCTATCCCACCTTCACCGAGGTACGTTGGGGCATGATCTGAACCTAATTTTATTATTTATTATTTGACACAATGCTCAAATCACATTATATCAAAGAGTCCGACAAAATGTAGACATTGAAAAAATATCTTGGTCTGCGAGCATCATTTTTCCATTGTCTTGGTCTGCTTCCTTACATAATCAAATAATTTTAATTATTTAATTAATTTATTTCTTGATCTTTATTCTCCTCTGATCAATCAAATAAATTATCATTTATTTAATTATTTGCTCTTCATTATTCATCTATAGTTAAATAATTATTCCTAATTATTTATCTATTCATTTATCCTTTTCATCCTTCTATAGTTAAATAATTATTAAAATTATTTAACTCCCTCTTACCACCTTTCCTCTATTAAATAATTAATTTGATTGAATTATCTAATTCCACTTTCTTCATTTGCCTCTATATTTAATTTAAATAGTTGCATAATGACTTTTAAATTAAGTATTCATTTGTCCCTTTCTCCATAAATAAATAACCTAAAATGATTATTTATTCCTCCATATCTTTTACCAAATTTAAAATATGGTCAAAGATGCCTTCCGTGAATTAAATAATTTATTTTATTCCTCCACTTCCTCTCCCAAATTAAATAACAATATTATTTAATTTTCAAGATTCCCTTCTTGAATTAAAAATTATTATTTAATGGCCCACATGCTCTCCCAAATTAAATAATTTTCTCCACTACTTCCCAGGTCCACTTTCTCATTTCAAATCTTGACCATTGATTCTCTTCGGTCTTCTTTCAATCTTGACCGTCTATCCTTAGTTATCCCTAACCCTACCACTATGTGGTGCATTCATCCTCCACCATTGATCTTGGCATCTTTCTAGAATTTTAATCTTGTTCGTCTGTTTGAATAGCTCTTCTATAAAAGAATGATTTCTCCATCATTTTGGCTTAACAAACACATATCTCCAACATTCGTGCTTACATTTGCAGGTACTTGCATACAACAAAAACTGAGGAAAACTTGTAAAGGAAGATTTGAGGAGAGGCGAGGAAGGTTTTCCAAGTTCAACATTGAGAGTTTTCTTTAATTTTGTTCCTATTTTATTTCTATGTTGGTTTTTCTTGCTTTCTTTGGATTTGGGTTTTTAGCTTAGATTTAATAGAGTGGTTGCTATTATCTTTGCTATTTGGATTTGGATCCTAACCCCTATCTAACAAATCCATGAATATTGAACAACATTTAACCCTTTAGGAAGAAACAACACCACAAAAGTGTGCAATAAGAACTCTCATTCCAAATAGGAATATACAGGAAGTAAGGTGAATTTCTTTGAATGATGCACATAATCCAAAGACAAAAAACATGTCAATGATGCCTTCGAATGATACTCAATTATCTCCAAGCCAATGTTGATGTGTGACAGATGTTGATAAGATGGATCAAGTATCATAAAATATTATGGAACAAAGACCATGAATGTATTGTTATATTTGGATCAATGTGAATCTAATACTACTGCAGATAATGATACTTGAGTTGAATAAGTCAACTCATGAATGTTTGCACAACCTGTCACGGTAAAATCTAATTTAGACGAGACAAGAGCAATATCCAAAGATGGAAATGATGATGTAACTTCACCAAAGTTGTCATAAAATAGAAGACAAATATCCTCAATGGTGTCATCCAAATTTGTAATCTAGGATTCTACAAACAAATATGTGATGTTTGGTAAATATGCATCCCTATGTAGTGGATCTAGAATGACAAAAGCAAAGTCCTGATGCAAAAAATCAATAAGAACTCATGAATGAGTCAACACTAGATTCGGATGTATCAACATGTGATATAGGTGATGAGATCTCAATGCAAGTCATCAGACTACATTGTTCATCCCCAAATGATGATGTCACACAAAATGTTTGAGTGAGACTAGATGATGATTTTGCATGTGTTGGAACTAGAGGATTAGGTAAGGAAATAATAATTTTCTCTAGTTCCTCGGTTCGATGAAGCCACATTCTTCTATTGTATGCCTTTTCTTTCCACAATATCCACACTTTATTTTTTATTTATTAAGAGGATTATGAAGAATACTCAAATGGAAAGGATTAAATGTGAGAGACATGATCACATGAACCAACAAATTAAAAAGAAGAAAACACCTAGATTGCCCCCTTGATGTAGAGAGCCCCCCAAGAAATATTAATGTTGATTATAGCTCCCTCGAAATAATGTGCAAGAAATTTTTACAAGTTTTGAAGATCAGATGCCAAAATCTTTCATTTATAACTCATACAGATTTTTACAATTTTGAAAAATTGACGATCCAAATCTTAATTTTATAAGAAAAATCAAATTCCTTGCAAAATTTTGATAGAAATTAAAAAATTGCAAAATTTCAATAAATGGGGTGAAAGTTATGCCCTATCGAAATTTGCTTACAAAGTTGACTTCAGAGGTTAAAATTTGCAATTAAATAGCACAATTTCCAAAACATCTCGATGCTACTTTTTCTGGTACAAAATGAGCTTTCTGATAACTATCACAATAAAAAATTTGACTCCCCATTGAAAAGTTACACAAAAACAAAAACAAAAAATGCCTTTTCAAATTATGGAAAAATAGGGATAGGGGCCTTGGCTCAATTGACTAAAGCATCTTGTTGCAAGGAAGAGGTCACGAGTTCCAGTTTCCCTTTGTCCCCGTGGTAATAAAGGGTGTGTTGTGCCAACGTCATTGGTCACGTGAAAACAATTTACTAGATATAGTACAATTTATAGAAGGGGCTACCCGATTCTTAGAATCAAAAATATTATGACAAAATTAAAAAAATCCCTCTTAACCCTCCCCTTCATAAAATTTTGACAACTAATTGAATCTTAAGGATAATTAGTGTCAATACATAAATACAACCATCCAAGTGAATGGACCGCATGATGATGTTGAGAGACTTTGGTCTATTACTAGCCGTTGGAGATCTTAGTTTGCATTGCTAACAAATTGCGTGCAAGTCACATATCTGCCAAGTTCTTGGTAGGTCGATTGCCAACTAAACAAGCTGCTTGGGTGGAGAGCATGCAGGTAAACCAAAAAAGATATGCGACTGTTTTACTAGCTGCTTGAGAGTTACCAGCACGCTAAATATTCTAAGAAGAGCCTGCGCCATGCATTCTTCTTTCTGGTGACCCTGTGCAGAGCGCGTCGATTGGTAGAGGGGCGTGGCCTTGTGAAACTTGCAGATCCAGGTCTGCACTTTTTCAATTCCTTTGTGGGAGAATGGACCACTGCCACTTTGTCTACTCGCCTTCAATACTTGATTAGTGAGGCGTGTGGCAGTGATGGGTGGCGCTGCGGATGTATAAGAGGTCGATTCAAATCGTGAAGCAGGAAAACGGCCGGCAGCTAAAGACAACAGAATGGTTGCTGAATAACACCAAGTCACACCTTTAGTCTTTCTTAATACAGAACGCCCTGCAAAAACATAACTAACTGACAAGTGATCAGGCTTATTGGTGTTTATGGAAGGCGGCCAAAGTGAGGACCGATAGAGACATATGTAGCGGTTTATCTCATCCTTCAAAAAAACATGTCCAAAGGTAGGCGTAGGAATCATTGTAAACCTTGCAATAAAGAGCTCAAAAAATGCCATGAAAGAGAGAAAGTATTGCTGCAAACCAGTAATGAAAGCCATAAATTTCCTCCAAAAAGCCGAATGACCATAAAAACCTTGCAACAAGGGTAAATATTCTATCCTGCAAATAGGTTGATGAAGGCCAAAAATCTGGACAACACAATTATCTACCCTAATGAGTAGATGGGCAGAGGGCAGATTTGCCCTCTCCTAAAAAATTTATTTGATTTTTTACAACTTTTTGGTACAATGTCTACAGCGACAAAGAAATTGAAAAAATAAAAATTTGATGAAACAAAAGGTATTTTTCGTTTCTTGAGCCTTTTAAACACGATGGCATTGATATTTGCATCATCACCTCTCATATTTGCTAGTCAAAAAGAGTAATGTGAGAATTGTCTCAATTCTCTTGAATTTTGTCCTTTTAGGCTATGCTCCATGGGTTTCGAGGACGGGGAGTACCGGTATGGTGGGACGAGTTTTCAGTACGGGGGTCCTTTTGGGTCATTTTTTAGGGGACGGCTGATTAAAAAAATAGGGAAATTTTTAAAAATATAGAGAAATTTCAAATGTTCAGAGCATAACATTGATAAAGCATTCATTCTAGACGTTGTATAAGCTTAATACATATCATTAGACTTGAATGGAGATTTCACATGAGAATCGACAAACAAATTAACAAAATTCAAATGCTTTACATTATCAATGTGCATACATATCATATAAAAGTTTGATAATTATAACCAAAATGCCCAAAGGCTCCAAGTCTCAACTATGAAATGACATGATAAACATAAAACTAAGAAAATATGTCATTGTCCAAGGTTCCTAATCAGCAATTTGTTACATATCAATTATATGATCGATCTCAACAATTTAATTATTTAAGATTTCGGCATATAATTTTTACTCAATAAACAAGTTTACCAAGTATTCTGAATAATGCACTACTCTATAGTTACCGAGACCAATCTAATTTAGGCATTGTTCAAGTAGATATCAGTAATGCATCTTGGGCAGATGGGACCATGAATTTAACTCAAGGACTAACTGCCATTCTAAGAACAGTCACAAGCCAAATGTAAAAATGAGTTGTTTTTTTCTCATTTTAGGGCATATATAAGACAAATTACGTTAAGTAGCATGGGGCGTCCCTTGTGGACCCGCCCATGCCTTTTTTTCATTTAAAAAAACTTTAATTTTTTATAATAAAAAATGTGTTTTTTTAACTGCTAGGCCATAGGAGGTTACTTCTAGTGCATTACCCGGTCGCAGTTGAGGGCCCGGTAGGAAGTTTAGGGTTACTTCTAGAAGTACCCTATGTCTCACCTTTTCCAAAGTCCCTAGAGAGTATGGTGCTTGGAGGCAAAGGACGGTGGGGGCGTTTCTTGGCGTCCCATGTCTCCATTTTGTACGATATGGAAAGCGGCATAAAACATAGGGGCAGCGTCTAGTGGAATACAACTTTTAGGATATTATCTCACTTCTATTTTTTACATCTTTGATCATTTTTTTTTGGACTAAAGTGCTTGTGATCTATGATTAGCAATACATCTTGGTTTAGATTATCATTTCTTATAGAATATAACAAAAATAGTTAAAATAGCATAATTTGGGGAAAATATTTTTTCTAGTGTATTGGATGGAACTATCTTTTCATTGATTAGATTCCAACTAAAAAAGTACCTCTTGGGTTGCAAGTCATGCCAAAAAGAAAAAACCCTTTGCAAGCACTTAGAAAGGAATTGGTTGTAGTGGCCACTAGGTGATCACAAGGTAGTGACACTAGTGGCTAATGGTGTAAAGATGGTGAAGTGTAGTGACATCACTCAAAGTGTGTGGTCATTTTTTACTGCTTTCTATAAATCTAATAGATCTATTTTATAATTTCTCCCTTTTTTTTAATTTCCTTCCTCTGAATCTTTGAAAGTTGACCCAAATACCAAAGTCATCAAAACCCAAGAAATGAGGGAAAAGAGAAGTTGTGATTGGTCAATCTATCACTCCTCCTCAAGTAATATCAACTAAGAAACATTGAAGCATCTCAAATGGTTCCAACAATCAAAGAAATTATTATTATATACAAAATGTTGATTGAGTGGTTGAAGATTTCAAGAAACCCCTCGATCCTTTCAAATAACATCACCTCTTATTGTAATATGGAGTTTTTTTTTTTGGGGGGGGGGATGTAACAAATAAGATGTTGTACATCCAAGGTTACTGATTAATCCAATATATATTTCACTAAAGAATAGATTGAACATGTGTTGGAAAAAGAGGCAATGCTAGAGAAAAATTCACACAAGAAGTCAAGGAAATGGCTTTGAAGATTCACTCTTTTCCTCCCATAGCTTCACCACTAACACAATGTGTTACACAAAAAACCTAAAATTCATAGGCACAAACACCAAAAAATAAAGTCTTTTCAATCTCATAGGAATGGCCCCACCAAAACTATAATAAATTTTCCCAAGAAACAATAAAATTAGTGCTTGAAACTAAATATTTTATTTAAAAAAATTACTTTCCATACATGAATGATTGTACAAATCTATACAATATAGGTACATGCTCCCTAAAAAAAGAAAAAAAAAGTCAAATTTGAAATTTGCAAAGTGTCAAGAAATTTTAGCTTTCTCACACCTTCCAAACTCAATTGTGATGACAATTTGGCCCTATGTTACACCAATGATAGGGCTAAGTGCAAAATTCAACATAAATTGGGAAGGTATTTTTCCATTCATGGCTTTGATACCATGCTAGATCATAAATATGATGAACGTAAAATCTAATAAATTGGACCACAAATGAACTTGCATAATGAAAAGTCAAAAGATATAATTGAACTATATAGTATAATACAATGAGACCATTGTATATGTAGGACAAGTTCAAAGATGAAAGATGGAAGTAGAAAACTAACTAACCCTCCAACAAGGGTGAGACGTGTGGAAACACTTGGACAAGTGTTAGGACATGTATTAAATTCATATGATCTAAGGAAAAAATCTTAAAAACCTCAAACAATGAGCTTAAATGTAGTGTGAGTAGGTCTACTAGGTAAAAATAAAAATAGATATATAAAATCTCTTTTCACACTAATAGACATAGGATGGGGACTTTTAGAAACTAATTCAATATTATTGTGCTAGTGTTGAAAGGGGTTATAATCAAATCAAGATAAAGAAAGTGGCATGTCGAAACCATGTAGAAATGAATGAAGAAGTATCAAAGATTTGGATACAATAATTACTAGGGAACTATAATTGAAGAGAAAAAAATATCCTTGATGTGTTCTTAAAATCTACAAGATAGGACTCACAAAATAGATACTCAAAATCTACCAAGTAAGTTCATTCTAATGAAATGTCTCTAGAAGACAATGGATTTTCTTTTGTAAATAATCACTATAAGCCCTCCAAGAAGTGACTTTAATCTTTATAGTAACAAGTGGATATAGTGAAATCTTAGTGTATTTCATTCAATTGCATAGTTGTTCATCCCATAATGTAGTGTCCACACTAGATGCCTACACATGAATAACAATAGAATTTTATAATGCTATATTAGAAGAATCATCAACCTTAGAATGTTGACTTAGAGATGAACTCTATGAATTCACAATAGGAGTCAATAAATTAAAATAATATAGTAACATATCTAGAAGAGGAAGAGAACTAGAAGAATTATATGATATCTTAACATCAAATATATTCACATGATTCTTGAGCACCTTAGTTTTGTTACAATCATATGGTCAAAAAATATCAAAGGAACAAAACTTCATAGTGGGATTATATGCAATTAGAGTCTCATTCGGATCTTGTAAATTTAATTCAAAGGTCACAATAGCACTCAATGTGTGTGGTGGTTGTCATGGTGTTGATATTAACATTACATAGAACCAATCCCAAGCCATGTTTAATATTTCCTCTCTATAATTACTTTTGGACCAAAATGAAATGGGTTCAAGAATAAGTCCAAAAAGTTGGCAAACAATTTAACCCATCTGAAATACTTTAGGAGGCTATCTTGCTAGTATTTATAGTCATGTTTATTCAGTTTTATAATAGTGGTATATTTTAATACTCATGATTAAACATGAAAATTTTTATGTGCAATTTATGAATCATGAAACTCCCCAACACAAAATGATGATGACAATATTGAGTGGGAATTTTCAATAGAGTCCTCCCCATTAGTGAGTCTCTCATGTCTCATCTATCTCCTAAGGTGAATGAGAACCTATGGTCCTCCTTGTCTATTGGAAGTACCTTTTTTTATTATATATGTGCTCTTATCCATTATAGTGAAGACCTATGCTCTTTATAGTAGAGATGAGTATCATCTCCACAATAGTCTTGGGTGTATTTTTCAGTGGGGAGTATTGGACACGGTCTTTAGCCTAGTAGTAGGTAGTGGGTATTCCCTAAAATGTAAGGAGTGGGAAGTGGTTATCTCCCTTATTGAGGTATTTTATTCAAAATTATATTTGAGCCTCCAATAGTGTTTGTTGTAACATTGTCTTATGTGTTTGGATCCCTAATATAGACGGGCTAGTGTATTTTATATGGTTTAATAGTCTTATAAGTCTTCCTTGTTAGCATATCTAGGTGTGTGGGTGTGCATGGTAGAAGTGTGTTTGAGTTGAGGGGTGAAGCTCTATGTTAAACCTTATTGTAAGTGTTTTTGTTATGGTCATTATGTGTTTGGGTTTGAATTCTTTTAGTTTAGGGGAAAAACTTTGATTTGAACCCAATTGCAAATATTATTCTCAAAGTTAGTTATATATGTAAGTTAGTATAAGCAATGAAATAAAATAAAATAAAATTCTAAAGAACTTAAAAGCACAAAAAAATAAATCAAATGCTAATTCCTATTTACCGATACCATTGTAAACCTCAATAAAGTGTTGATTTCAACTAGTTTAAATATGTGGATGTGGCTCAACATCATAACACCGATTTGATTGATAATTGATAATTTATTTCAAATTATATTAGATTTTGATAGAGTTTATTTGCATAATATGTGAGATCTGAAATGATGGTGGAATGATCTTATTTATAGACTTTATAAGGAAAAAATAATTGGGAGATGAGGATGAGGATGATGGCCTATGTTAATTAGAGAATCTATGGAATCAACTCAAGTATGAAATAGAAAGTTATCATTTCAAGACCAAGAGAGGATAATAATATATTTTTTAATTCAATAATTGGGTAATTGTGAAAAAAAAGTTTCCATTTGAAGATTGAGTTGACTGTGTTGAAGATAATAAAGAGGGGGGGTGAATCAATTGTACATTAAAACTTCAAAACCCTCATTAATATTCAGATCCACATTCATTCATTAAACACTTAAGTTTGTTATGATGAATTAGCATGAAAAGAAAATAACTGAAACTGAAACAACTTAACACCATACACAAGAGAACACCAGATTTATGTGGAAAACCCAAGAAGGAAAAAACCACGGTGAGGATTAGCTCACAATATAAGTAATATTAACACCGAATGCAAAAGGGTTCACTTCTGGTGGGCTCACTACCCAAAGAATAAAGGCACATTTCCAAAAGGATCACTACCAGAATAGAAAAAAAGATAGAGAAGGAACATTACACAGAGAAAAGCATCTCAATGCAATAGAGAATCCACGACAATGACTTCAACATCTTTGTAGTCCGATTGAATAATTGTAGCCATCTTTTGCTCGGTGCATCTACTGAACTAACACATGAAAGCTCGCACTACACTTCTCAATTTTGCACTCTACACTTCACATTATTTGCATCTCTTACATCTATCTTAACATCTTTCAACAACTTAACTCCTACTTATACCATCTTCAACCTTGAAACCATCCCCAAGGTCGGCTATGCACCTCAAATGTGAAAATTCAAATTAGGTCGATGCCAAAACACATCCATGGTAGATAAAAGTGAAACCACATCAAAAATTAATTGGGACCCAAATCATAAAACCACTCAGCTACATGCTACCTCAAACAATATTTATCCTTCACATGTATTGTAAACACTAGGTCATCCATTACCCATGCAAACACCATTAAAATTTTAAGTACATGCTTCCTCAATCTCAAGGACAATTTGTGAACCAGACACCACACTTGAACAAGATCTAGAATATTCCTCAAACACCCTAAAAACCAACAACCTCCTTTGCAACAACTTCCAACTGAAGAATGTACACAACCTAGTACACTCAGATAACTCTATTATACATTTTTACTCATAAAACCATCTTTCTGTGGACACAGAAATTGTACTCCTTTGCAGAAAGTACAATCTGTGGCCTAATGTAGTCCTATTTTAGACACCCTTGCATCAATCGCCCCTTAAAAACTGTATTTATAGGCCCCTAATGCTCATGATTTTGGACTTTATGGCCTATTCCACTCATAAATCATACAAATCCTGGCAAGCAACATTCAAACCACTCAAATTTTGAGAAACCCACCTCAAAAATCCCTGGTGGGACTAAGTCGCCCAGGGTGGCGACTTAGTCCCTTTTGAGGTATTTTTCACTTTTGAGTAGGAAAATCATCAACTTAATTCAAAATCTCAATGGATGTCGGCCTATGAAGTTAAAATAATGAATAATTCAGTGTTAATGCCTATAAATACATGTTTTTAGGTCATTTTTCATAACATAAAAAAGTCATTTTCATCAAGAAAAATCAAGAGTCAAGAGTCAAATATCTTTCATAAGAAAATTCATTAGTCTTTCTACAGCAAATTTGAAGCTTTAGAGCAGCAAACTAGGGTTTTTGCAGGTCTTCAAGCTCACTTTTTGTCCAAGATATTACATTGCAAAGGATTGAACATGGATTCCTATGGAGAATCATGGAGAAATCTAGGTTGAGGAGATGCAACTAGTCATCAAATCAAGCCTAAGGACTTGTTTTCAAAGTGATTCCATCTTCCATTTTCTCTCTATCTTCAGCCTAAGGAAGGTTTGCATGTCATTAAGATTCATTTCTAATGTGATTTGATGTCTCTTAGGATGATTCTTGCATTGTTCTAAATCCATTTATGCATCTTATTCTTGCAAATTAGGATAGGGTTGCATCTTGTTTTCAGACTTCCTAGTCTTAGACACACTTAGGGCTAGGGTTTTATGCAAATTTTATCTCTTTCAAGGTTTAAATACCAACTAGGGGTTTGACCAAGGAAAACCCCCATTAGAAATCAATTTATATTTTTTTTTGTAGGTAATTTTGCAGATTTAGATATAGGTCTCCATTAGAAAATAGAGTGTGAATTGTGGGCTTTCGTTTCCACTTTCAGATTTACAGAAAATCCAAAGTGGAATAAGTCACCAACATTGGCGACTAAGTCCCACTGCACTAGTTTTTTCAAAATTTTCAACAGTGCAAGATACCCTTTTGGCAGAAACAGGTTTCTAGGCAATTTCCCTGATCTGGAACAAAGTCGCCCAACTTGGCGTAAGTGTCCCAGTTAGCATTTCTAGTCAACTCTGCAGGATTCTAGAGTCTCTCCACATCATATTTTAGATTCTAGGTGCACCTCTCCATTCTTGTTTAATTTTGTCATTGTTTACTTGCATTCTTAGGTGTTTTTGCATACATCATTGTGTTTTCAAACAAGTTGCATTTCTTAGGTTTTGCATTAATAATTTTCTTTCTTTCTCAGTTTAGTGCATTTAGACATTGTATTTAGGAAATATTGCATCCATTCATACATTAATATTGAATGTTTGCATTGCATTTTGGCCCATCTTTCTCCTTTTAGGTGAAAAACCCTAAAAGTGCTAGAAAGCCCTTGGAAGCCAAAAAATTTTGTTCACATTTTGGTGAACCTGACTTTTTGAACATTTTCTTTCTAATCTCAAGTGCATCCTAAAAATAACTTGCATAAACATTGCATTATGTTTTGCATTGTTATTCTAGGGTTTTAAATGTTGCATTAGTGAAAAGATCATTTAAGCTTGCATTATTGCATTTCATTTCTTTTCCAAATAGTAAAATTATTCTTTTGAACATTAGATTTGCATGGTACAGTACAGAACACTTCAATATTCATCATAAAATTCAGAAAAACCTCAAAAATTGTCCTACTAGGACTAATTCGCCACCCTAGGCGACTTAGTCCCAGTACACATTTTGCATTAGTGTTTTCAGCATTTTGTTTCTAGTTTATGCAATTGTTGTTTACTTCAGTTACTTTTATGTTTATGTTTAGTTATTTTCTGTTACATTCAAATCATTAGCATTAGCATCATTTACTTTAATGGCACTTATGGATAGCATTAGATTTTTTCAATTTTCATTTTCAACACTAGTTCCTAGTTCATTTAGATCAAATTCATTAGAAAATGCAAACAAAAACCTCAAAACATCAAATGAACCAATAAAAACTATGATTCACTTTAGAAAAACTATATTATCCAAACCCCTTAGTAGTGATGACTTGGATAAGTTAGATGATGCTCTATAGAGCTTCCTCTCTCTAAGTTCTTCCATTAAGGCTTGTGATGAAAAACCCAAACCAACCAATGATAACTTATCTTTCAATCCTTTTAGTAGTGATGACTTTGATATGTTAGATGAAGCCCTTGAGGACTTCATCTCACCAAAGCTATCCGCTAAGGTTTGTTGTGAAGAACCTAAAACAAAAGAAGTTAATGTAATTCAACCTTAACTTGTCCTTTACCCACCTTCACATAAACCTTCACCTCCACCTAAACCTAAATTCACCCTTTTCCCACCTCAACATGATGTTGTCTCTCACACACATTACACTAGAAATAACCCGCCACCAACCCCAACCTCCTTACCTTTTCCTAATTCTATACTACCTAGTGCCCCTTGCCTAAGGGAGTATGATCTTGTTGAGCAACTTAAGAGCACTCCCGCAAAGATATCCCTTTGGGACCTTCTCCATAATTCACCAAAATATCATTCCATGCTACAAACAAACATTACAACAAATAGTGGTTCCTCCTGGTACAAATGCAAGGGTGATCCCACAATACTGGTTTACAATTTTTGGCCAAACTGGACACTGAACTGATTTTTTCTAACTAAATCTTCACTTTTAGGAACCTATAGCGGCTAAACCATGAGAAATTTGGAGATGATGCAAAATAGTGATTTGTGAAAAATTTTTCTAGATTCTAAATATATTTTTTTCAAAAAAATGGAATCTGATTTTTCATCTCCTTCAAAAACTAGTTTTTGAAAACCACCATTTTTAAGAGCAACGCTCACCATATAACACATAATATTTTTTTCCATGAAGGATAAAATTCTTTTTTTAATTTAGATTTGTAACTACAATATCTAGTCCTTTAATTGGTTTCATAGTGTTTTATTGAATTTTTTCCTTAATCAAGTTTGAAGTCAAACCAATTACAATTCGGACATAGGCGGTATAACACAACTTTTTTTATGCATCAAATTCAATTTTATTTTTGTTGGATCAAGGACTTCAATATCTGGTGCACTCATATTTTTCAAAAAAAATTGATAATCTTCTATTTTTCCACATGTCTAGAATAGAGAGCTTGATTTTCTGAAAAACCTACATTCACAAGAAATAAAAATAAATATAATAATAAAATTAAATTTATTTAAAATTATACTTTTGGGAAGCTTATAATAAGGACTACATACTTACAAAAAAAAATTAAATTAATTCATTTGATCCCCCAAAAGGTAAATCAAAAGTGGTTTTTATCAGCATTTTGATAGGTGTAAAGG
Organism: Sequoia sempervirens; assembly: GCA_007258455.2. Taxonomy (NCBI): domain Eukaryota; kingdom Viridiplantae; phylum Streptophyta; class Pinopsida; order Cupressales; family Cupressaceae; genus Sequoia; species Sequoia sempervirens. The sequence continues at coordinate 16,867 of VDFB02181842.1, forward strand.
AGACTCGTTATAGGTATGGTTTAAAACTAGCAGGGTTCTATCCAAGGGGGTTTGATCTAAGGTAGTTTGATCAAACCCTCTTCAATTGGAATGCTTTAAATGGAACTTTTTAAGGCTTAAATCATTATATTTTCTAAAAATATGTGGTTTCAACAAAAATCAGAATCTCCCAGAAATTGTAAACCAGCTTTGTGGGATCACCCGCAAATGATGTGGAAGTTGTTATACACAAAATGAATGCAGCTAATGTAGACATTACCTTTCATCAACATGAGCTCCCTCTGTTGGAATTAAGGAAGCAAAATGAGGCCTTTATGATAATTTCTCAATACACTACAATAGGCATCAAAAGAACCCTTGTTGACAATGGCTATGTTGGGTTAAACTAGCTCTTCGGTTAGAGTTAGTGGATTAACCATAAGTGGTTTTTAGCCCATGGTTTTTCATGTATGGAAGTCTATGTAATGGCTTGGTGACTCCATTGTATGTGTGGTTGGTTGAAGCCTCCAGGCTTAGCCCAATTGGGGCTGGGGGTTAATATGAAGATCTTCATTGCTGGTTTTTCCCTAGTTTGGGGTTTTCCAGGGTAAATCATTGTGTTGTGATTGTGTTCATGTTACATGTTTGATTTATGTTTATGTTTTTATTCTTCATCTAATTCCTAACAAGTGGTATCAGAGCAAGGTTTGGGATTTTTTTCGCTTGCATGTGCAGGTTTGTGAGTTGCATGTACTTCCATGTGTGTTGCATGTACTTGCATGGACTCGCATGTGGCTTGCATGTGCTTGCATGTTGATGTATGTAAGATTTCCTGGTGTTTAAGGTTTTGGGTATTTCTTATGTGAAGATTTCTTAGCCTGACAAGCTTGAAGAAGTCTAAAGGAATCAACTAAAGATTGAGCCTTGGAGAATGGGAGAAGTTCGAGCATGTGTGCAGCTGGAATGTTAACGAAGCAATGCGGTGAATGCACACATTCTAGTTGTGATGGAGGTCTTGTTTGGATTTAAAGATGAAATTGGATTTCTCTTGATTGTGCATGATTGGTCATGGTTGCTGCTCTAGGCATGTTGCCTAGTTAAATTCATTGTATGCAGGTGCCCACAGCCAAGGCTGGTTGTAGAAGGAACAAAATTGTAATGGAGTTGTATGTAAAATTTAATACATGTATATGGGCTAATGGTTGTAAGACCTTGTATGGCTTGCTCGATCCCTGAAAGGAAAGGTATGGTATGTGCTTGTGGAAGGGGGGTTTGGTTTTAACCCCAATACCAAGTTTAAAGGGGGGATTGTTGGGTTAAACTAGCTCTTGGGTTAGAGTTAGTGGATTAACCATAAGTGGTTTTGAGCCCATGGTTTTGCATGTATGGAAGTCTATATAATGGCTTGGTGACTCCGTTGTATGTGTGGCTGGTTGAAGCCTCCAGCCTTAACCTAGTTGGGGTTGAGGGTTAATATGAAGATCTCCATTGTTGGTTTTTCCCTGGTTTGGGGATTTCAGGGTAAATCACTGTGTTGTGATTGTGTTCATGTTACATGTTTGATTTATGTTTCTGTTTTTATTCTTCATCTAGTTCCTAACATGCTCTGCCCTCAATGTGTCTAGTGTAAAGCTCCTAGATTGATTACATGTGGATAAATCACAAATCAAACCTGGTTCCTTATCTATTAGAGGATTTGATGATAGTACAAAGCAACCACTCGATGTAATCACTTTACCTATTACAGTTGGAATGGCTACCTTGCAAACTCCTATTCATGTCATGCCTTATGATCTTGCATACAATCTTCTTTTGGGAAGACCATGGATTCATGAGATGCATGTGGTGCCTTTGACCCTTCATCACATAATGAAATATATCTATAACAACAAAGTCTATCAAGTTGAAATAGACCCCGAGCCTAAAAGTTGTTTACAACTTGAAAAAAGAATAAAAAGTCCTCTAAACACTTTAATTCCAACATCTCACATAGAACCTCTTGAGACCAATAAGCACGAAGAAGAATCAATGTCTAAATTACTAGGTGATGATTGGGGTACATTAGAATTCACACCTTCATTTATGGATGAATACATCATCACACAAAAAGAGGATGAAAAACAAGAACAACCAACAGTTATGTCAACTCAGAATTTGGAAGAATCCTCCCCAACATCTACCCCATCTCCTTTGAAAGAAAATACAACATACACAACAAATTTTGATGGGATAGATTATCAACAACAACCCAACCTGAAGGAAATGGAATGACTCTATGGATGAGGTTATGATCTTATGAAACAATTGGGATACAACTGTAAAGGATGTGGAAAGAATGAACAAGGAATTTGTGTCCCTATAGAACCTAACACACAAGAGACACAGACTAGTTTGGGATATTCTTTTTCTAAAGCAACCAAAGCAACTCAACGACCATCACTAAACATCAACACCATCACATGTAAACCATGCATTAATCTCACGCTAAAGCGTCCTAAATTTCTTGATATAGATTCACCACCGTCATGGGAGTATGTTGAAAGTGATGAAGTCTTGAAACAACTGTTAGGTGCTTCTGATAAGCCATCTTCTTCCAAGAGAAATGTTACTTGTGTTATTATAAGTACCAAGCAAAAATATATGATACTAATGAGACAAACACGAGCATGGAACCATATGATCCTAAATCCCCTAAGTCAAATGCACTCCCCTTAGGAGATACAATTGATATACCAATGGAAATAGATGACAAAGAAAAGGTTATTAAGATCAGGAAGTGCCTTGAAGATGAAGAAAAAGAGGATACTACAACCTTGCTTCATGATTTTCCTGAAATTTTTACTTGGAAATATTCAGATATGCCAGGAATAGATCTGAAGATAGTCACACATAACATTGTTCTTGCTGAAAATGCTAAGCCTATTCGACAAAAGATACGAAAAATGAATCCTAAGATAGCCTTGCATGTTAAAGGAGAACTTGAAAAACTCCTTGACACAGGTTTCATTCGACCTATTGATTATTCTCCTTGGATCTCAAACATTGTCACAGTTGCTAAACCTGATAATCATATTAGGGTACGTATGGATTTTCGTGACTTGTATAAAGCCTCTCTAAAAGATGATTTTCCCCTTCCTAATATTGACATGATCGTGGATTCAACTGCTAGACATGCTTTTTTGTCATTCACGGATGGATTTTTTGGTTATAATCAAATCTTCATCAACCCACAAGATCAATACAAGATAGCTCATTCACAACCATTTGGGGAACATTTTATTGGGTTATGATGCCTTTTGGATTAAAGAATGCAGGTGCAACTTATCAAAGAGAAATGACATTGATATTTCATGATTACATACATAAAATCTTGGAAGATTATGTTGATGACATCCTCACCAAATCCTTAACAAGGCAAGACAATGTAAATTTCCTTCGACAAATCTTTCAATGGATGAGTAAATACATGCGGCTAAATCCGAAAAAAGTGTCTTTGGAGTAGATAGTGGAAAATTTTTAGGGTTAATCATATCTGACAAAGGCATTGAGGTTGACACAAAGAAAATTGATGCTATAATAAACATGCCACCTCCTAGGAACATTTCTCAATTATGCACATTACAAGGAAGAATTCAAGCTATCTGTCATTTTGTCACCTCCTTAGCTGATCAAACATTACCTTTCACACATCTCCTCAAGAAGGATGTGCATTTTGATTGGAATGATGATTGTAAACAGGCCTTTGAGAGTTTAAAGGAAGACCTTGCAACTCCACCTATTTTACAACCCGCTATACAGAACAAACCATTCATTCTTTATATAGCCGCATCTGCCCATGTGCTTGCAACATTGTTGGCTCAACAAAATGATAATGGAAAAGAACATCCTATTTATTACATCAATCAAAATTTAATCAATTATGAAACGCAATACACTCCAATTGAAAAAAAAATTGTCTCTTGTATTCACTACTAGTAAGTTACGACATTATTTACTAAAAGTTGAAATATAGGTCATGACAAAATTTGATCCTCTCAAACATCTTTTTAATAAAACAGACTTATCAGGATGTCTAGCTAAATGGGTAATGTTGTTGACTGAGTTTGACCTTAAGTTTGTTTCACAAAAATAAATCAAAGGCCAAGCCTTGACCGACCACTTAGCTAACACTCCTTCTCCTCTAGTGTTACCTAGCAATGACTCTTTTCTTGATGATAGTGTGTTGACAATAGAAGCTAAAACATGGGAATTATATTTTGATGGATCTAAGTGTAGAACAGGCTCCGATGCTGGGGTTATATTGATCCCACCTATAGGAAATCCTATTCCCTTGTCATATTGATTAAATTTCCTATGTACAAATAACACAGTTGAGTATGAGGTACTAACTGTTGGGTTGCGAGTTGCTTTAATCATGGGTGTCAAAGATATTAATATCTTTGGAAACTTGCAATTAGTAATTAAACAAATAAATGGAACATATCAAGCCAATCATGACAAATTATCCAAATACAAAGATCTTATCATGCACTTGTTAGAGAAGTTTCATATATTTACCATTGATAACATCCCATGAAAAAGATAATCGACTTGCGGATGCAATGGCAAGTACAGCCTCTCTTACATGCCCTCAAGATCCTTCAAAAAATTTCACATTCACTATTCACCCTATCATGAAGCCTTCGATCGATGTAAAAATAGAAGAAGTTTTAATAACAAATGAGGAAAACTCAAGTGAATGGTATGATACCATATTCAACTATTTGAAAAGTGGTACCCTTCCCAAGCCAACAACCAAAAATCTTCGTGCTTGTTTACAAAAGCTCGCATCTAAATATATCATCCTCGTTGATGTGTTGTATCGTAGGTCGTTCAATGGTCTCTTACTTAGGTTCTTAAACAAAACCAAGATACCTTTAGCACTTCACCAAGCCCATGAAGGTGCTTGTGGGGGACATTTTGGAGGTCAAACATTGGTGCAAAAACTTATTCGTATTGGGTATTACTAGCGCAACATGGAACGTGATTGCTTTGATTATGTTCGAAAATGTCATAAATGTCAAGCACATAGCAATTTGCATCATGCTCCTACTAATTAAATTCAAACTCAACTTTTGATATGGCCCTTTGCGATTTGGGGTTGGACATTATAGGAAAAATTTCACCCCCTTCTTCTATTGGACACACCTTTATCATCACTGCAACTAATTATTTTACAAAATAGGTAGAGTCTATTCCTCTTCGATCTATAACAGCTGAGGTAATATGTTGTTTCATCCTAGAACACATTATCGCTCGCTTTGGACTCCCTTTCGCATTAGTCTCTGATAATGGAACACCATTTAAGAACAATGATGTGAATAAATTTTTGGAGACCTTTAACATCCAACATCATTTTTCGACACCTTATTACCCACAATATAATGGTCAAGCTGAATTAACTAATAAATTCCTTGAACAAATTTTGAAGAAAACTGTTAATAAAAATCACTAGGATTGGCACACACAACTACACTATGCGCTTTGGGCTTATCGTACAAGTGTTTGATCATCCACATGTACCACACCTTATTATTTTGGTCTATGGTAGTGAAGCAATAATGCCCTGGAGTTAGAGATTCCCACACTACGAATTGCTCTGCAAGGACTTGTTGACGATACACACTATCGCAAACAATGATTACACCAGCTTGAGATGCTCGATGAACAATGCATTAACTCTCTTGATCATCTTCAAGCTTATCACAAAAGGAAACATCACCATTACAATCTTAATGTTATCCCTCACTCATTCCAAAAGGGTGACTTAGTTCTATCTGCTAATCAATGCAACGTCAATGCCGACCCAAATGAAAGAGACAAATTCAGTTCTAATTGGTTAGGACCATACATTGTTGACAAAAATTTTGGGTTTGGTGCATACATGTTAATAGAACTAGATGGCTCACCCCTTAAGGAACCTATCAATTCCACGCATTTGTGTCAGTCTTATGTATAACCCCCTTGAATAGTATGAATGATAAAGCAATATTATTAAGGCTATTGGATCGTATCCTATATGTTTTCACATTGCTCTGTTCTTGACAAATCAATCATGTGTATGTCTTGAACACTAAAGTGATTATTTAATTTATTTTTATAATTACTTTAGGTTTCATACTATTCACATTCCTCTTGCGTGTTATAGTAAGTTAGATCATTAATATATTAATTTAGCATAACTTCCTCAATCATCATGTTGTATCTAAAATAAATTGTAATAAGTTTTACTTAGATCACATAAACTTTGTTAAATCATGAAGAAATTAATTAAGTAATATTGCAAAGGTTATTTAATTAATCACATTGTCATTTAACATTCAAACACATTAAGACAACTCAAAAAACATCAAATGCTCATATATATATATATCCAATTTTTTATGTGCATATCATCACAATATACAATGTCACTAAGGTATGTGGGAACTAGATCCCTCAGGCTCTGGTGCTCGTGATTCGGTAGCAGGACGTCGGGAGATGGTCGTATGTGATCGTGACTGTGATCCACTGAATCTAAGTACAAACTCTAAGCCTTGTATCCATCCAAGGGCCACCTGTCGCTCCCCTGCCATCTGATCCCTCTCTTCCTATAGCCATGCTACCTCTGCCTCCAGTCTCTCAACCTCTGTTGGAGTCTGGGATGCTTGTCATGTAGTCTCAACTTGGTGGATTCATCTCCTCACACTCTTATATGCTGCTCGTATCCTTGCGAATGGTCTAAGTGACTTTGGATCCTCCTCCATAATAGGTGGGGGAACATAATCTGAGTCCATCTCCTCCTCATCGTAGATGTTGGCACTATCTCTATAGCCGCCTAACTGTAGATCTCTCTCCAATCTCTCGTCACTCCTACTGGGTAGTAACAATACACAATCAGTAAACATCATCATGATATATATATAAAAGAGCATAAGCACTAAATTACATGCATAAAATCAAATATTATCACCTATATCTCTGGTAGGTTGAGCAATCTCAACATCATCCTGTGCAGGGGGCATGGAAGATGTGCTATCCTCTCCTCGACTATGAGTATTGGTGCATGTTGCAGTTGTTGCTCGTGATCTCTTCATACAAATGGGAGAGGGATCTCCCCACTCATGTCAATCCTCAGTTGTTTCCTCATCACTCTCACTCAGGGGTAGCTCCTAGTCCTCATCCTCATCCTCCTCCTCTTCCTCTTGACCATCATAATTTGGATCAGCATCCTCATCATCAATGACATCAGTGACTATGTCTACAGCCCTATAGCATGTCTCCTCGTCCCTATCCTCTCTATCATATCCCTCATCTGGCAGCGGTCCTGCATCTCCTACTGGCTCATCCATCGGATATACTAGTGCTAGTCATTTCACCATCCACCACTCCTCATAATCCCCTGTGGTACCGACGTCGTTTGCATCAAAGACTGGAGGCTGGTCATGATCAAAGAAGTCGAAGTCACTCTCAGACACATGGTCTAGAGTAAGCTTCACCATATCACCTGGTCTCCAGGCACTCCACATTGACCTCCTGAAAAAGTTTTGTGCCCGAGATGGTGTTTGAATATGTCCAAATTGTCGCATGACTCGATCGTAGTAAAAAGGACGTACTACATGGTCATGTCATCCAACCAAAAATCTATCTAACTATAAACTCCTCAACTATCTAGTATGATCTGGCCACTGTAGTGTTAGCTAATAAGGTTTCCATAACATCTCATCCTCCTCCAGTCGATCAAATTGTACTCTCCAAAAATGTAAATCACCATACTACCATAATTGTCGTAGAGGATAGCCAAAAGCCTGAGGATACCCCACTGTTGTAGCACATGGGAAGCCGACTAGTCTGGTACACGTAATATGCTCCAGGAACCACACCTATAGAAGTGTGCAGTGCACCATACTGTCTACCTCCCGGAATACTAATCGACCAAGATCATAATACAAATGTGCTAGGATACATCAACCCCAGGTGTATATTGTGCGATGCTCTGCCATCCCTTGAATCAAATGGACTAGTCCTCCCTCGAGGTGTGTTGCTCACCCATCAGGGATGAGAACTAGTGCTATAGTATGCATCATAATTTTTCTAACCACGGGCGCTCATGAATATAATAACATCAGCAGATCAATCTGCCCTCTCACCCAATAATCATGTACTGGGCCATCCAGACAATACTACAAATCGACCTTCTGCTCATGGAAGGTGCAGTCTCTCTCAAAACATACCCGCTCTCCCTAAAATGGAACATGAAGAATATGGTGTACATCCTCTAGGGTGATCGTCATCTCTCTTGTCGGCAGGTGGAATGTGCATGTATCTACGTCCTAGTGCTTGCAGAGAGCCATCAACATAGCATCACGGTACCTCATCGGAGGCATGAGGTACACCCAATAGATTCCTATGGCCTGAAGGTACTCTATCTCCTCTGCTGAAAGTGATGGGGCTAAATCTCTCAAAAATTTCAACTGCCTACCCCCTAGCTGCTGCTGCGATTGGGTGGGTACCTATCAAAATCACACATATGCTCTAAAAATCATCTAATATCTTTAATTTTTACTTTACTTCACCATGAAAGTGTACTAAAGTTCATCTAGTGTGCTTTCCTAAAGGCCCTAGACACTTTAGAACCCTTTTGGGATACTTCACAAAGAAACAAGACACTTTGCAAAAAAGTGGGACACTTTGCAAAAAAAAAGGACACTTTGCGAACAAATGGGACACTTCGCGAAAAAAGGGGAGACTTTGCAAAAAAAATTCCAAGAACCTAAACTAACATAGATATGCATAAAAATATTCAATAATTGCATATACACATAGCATAGATAGCAGAATTGACTCACCTTGTGATGACGCTCACCATGCGCCACCTGGTCCCTTCTAGAACATCCAATCACGCAGGCTTGTAATCTCATCTGCTCGGCATCTTTTCATCTCACTTGTCATTCTAACACTATAAGAAGGTAAAATGAAATAGTAAGTGACAAAATACTTCACTTTTACCTCTTTTAACTCTTTTCATTTCTTTTTACTCTTATGTATAACGGGAAAAACAAAGAAATATATATTTAATAAAGGGGGTTCGACCGAACACCTTTATCATGTTTGTTCGAACCCTCTTTAAATCTATTTTTTTATTATATGTAAAATGTGTTCGGTTGAACATTCCTTCGATCAAACCCCCATTCGACCGAACATTTTATTTTTGTTCGACCAAACACAAGTTCGACCGAATCCCTTTATTTTCACCTCCACCGTCTCAGGCACCAAAATTGCTCAGAATTTTGCACTTTGAAGCTCAATTTGAGAATGAAAATGGAGGATATTTCAGAAACCCAACTGGTATCAAGTTTCCCTCAAAACGAGCTATCCAATGAATATAATTTTAATATGTTTTGATTTTATTATCTATTTGTTTTTTAAGTTTTGTTAAATATAGGTTTTTCACCTAAAACGAAACTCTCTGTTTTGCACATGTGGAAAAATAGAAGATTATCAAAAAAAAAAATTGAAAAATAAGAGTGCACCAAATATTGGAGGCCTTGATCCAACAAAAGAATAAAAATAATTTTGATACATACAGTAAAATTTATGCGTTATACGATCGCGTTATGTCTAAATTGTAATTCGTTTGACTTTCAAACTTGATTAAAAAAAAAATATTCAATAAAAAACTATCTAACCAAGTGGAAGCACTAGATATCAGAGTTACAAATCTAAATTTGAAAGAATTATAATTTTATCCCTCAAGGAAAAAAAGTTATGCGTTATACGGTGTGCGTCACTTTTTAAAAATGTTGTTTTTTGAAAAAAACTAGTTTTCGTGGGAGATGGAAAAAAGAGTGCAATCTAATTCCAAAAATTTTGAAAAAAATATTTGTAGAATCTATAGAAAAAATGTGACGAGACTCTAGTTTGCATCATCTTCAAATTCCTCACAGTTTAACTGCTATAGGTGCCTGAATGTGAAAATTTAGTTAAAAAAAAAATTCAGTGTCTAGTTTGGCCAAACATTGTAAACCACTATTGTGGGATCACCCATAAAATTAGGTTATTCCTATCTTAAGAGTTAATAAAGTACTTTCTATTCAAAACACCATAACAGATGCTAGGGAACTCCATTTTCAACACTGTTTGATGCATTGGAATCGTTATTCCGCACCCGACATCATCAATTGTCTATCGTTATGTGGCATGGTACTTGGAAATGTCCTATGATATGATGTTCCTTATTCGATGTGGCTAGTTTTCTACCTTGATCCCACCTCTGTAAAGCAAGCAGAATCAAGGGGGGGCATAGATCTACCCTTGAATTTAATTTTTAGAAGTTAGATAAAAGGATTTCTAGACAACTAACGAATTTGTGTTGCAGGATGCGGTTCCTAATGTTGTGGTTTTACAAATAACTACACTAGGGGCTTCATTCTATCATCTTTTGAATGAGTATCCTTTTATAAAGTGCATTGTTTAGAGTCCTTTAGCTTACATATGCACGTAGATTCATATAGGCGCTAAAGTGAGGGCTAACTCTGGACACGAAAAATTGTACTCCTTTGCAGAAAGTACAATTTGTGGCCTAATTTAGTCCTATTTTAGACACCCTTGCATCAATCCCCCCTTAAAAATTGCATTTATAGGCCCGTAATGCTCATGATTTTGGACTTTAAGGCCTATTCCACTCATAAATCATACAAATCCCAACAAGCAACATTCAAACCACTCAAATTTCGAGTAACCCACCTCAAAAATTCCTAGTGGGACTAAGTCACCTACTGTGGCAACTTAGTCCCTTTTGAGGTATTTTTCACTTTTGAGCGGGAAAATCATCGACTTAATTCAAAATCTTGATGGATGTTGGCATGTGAAGTTAAAATAATGAATAATTTGGTGTTAATGCCTATAAATACATGTTTTTAGGTCATTTTTCATAACATTAAGTCATTTTCATCAAGAAAAATCAAGAGTCAAGAGTCAAATATCTTTCACAAGAAGATTCATTAGTCTTTCTATAGCAAATTTGAAGCTTTAGAGCAGCAAACTAGGGTTTTTGCAGGTCTTCAAGCTCACTTTTTGTCCAAGATCTTACATTGAAAATGATTGATTATGGATTCCTATGGAGAATCATGGAGAAATCTAGGTTGAGGAGATGCAACTAGTCATCAAATCAAGCCTAAGGACTTGTTTTCAAAGTGATTCCATCTTCCATTTTATCTCTATCTTCAACCTAAGGAAGGTTTGCATTTCATTAAGATTCATTTCTAATGTGATTTGATGTCTCTTAGGATGAGTCTTGCATTGTTCTAAATCCATTTATGCATCTTATTCTTGCACATTAGGATAGGGTTGCATCTTGTTTTCAGACTTCCTAGTCTTAGACACACTTAGGGCTAGGGTTTTATGCAGATTTTATCTCTTTCAAGGTTTAAATACCAACTAGGGGTTTGACCAAGGAAAATCCACATTAGAAATCAATTTATATTTTTTTCGCAGGTCATTTTGCAGATTTGGATTTGGGTCTCCATTAGAAAATAGAGTGCGGACTATGGGCTTTCGTTTCCACTTTCGAACTTGCAGAAAATCCAAAGTGGACTAAGTCGCCAATAGTGGTGACATAGTCCCACTACACTAGTTTTTCAAAAATTTCAACAATTCAAGATACCCTTTTGGCAGAAATAGGTTTCTTAGTAGTTTCCCTGATCTGGGACAAAATACAAAGTCGCCCAGCTTGGTGTAAGTGTCTCAGTCAACATTTCTAGTCAACTCTATAGGATTCCAGAGTCTCCACATCAGATTTCATATTCCAAGTGCACCTCTCCAGTCTTGTTTAATTCTTTCATTTTTTATTTGCATTCTTAGGTGTTTTTGTATACATCACTTTGTTTTCAAACAAGTTGCATTTCTTAGGTTTTACATTAACAGTCATCTTTCTTTCTCATTTTAGTGAATTTAGACATTGTATTTAGGCATATTGCATCCATTCATACATTAATCTTGAATGTGTACATTGCATTTTGGCCCTTCTTTCTCCTTTTAGGTGAAAAACCCTAGAAGTGCTAGAAAGCCCTTGGAAGCCAAAATCTTTGTTCACACTTCCAAAGAAAAAAACCTTAAACCCTCTTGAATGAGTTAAACTACCAACACCATCAACACACCTTCATAATCATAAGACTTGAAACACAACTACAAAGAAATGTGGAGCAGAAACATTTCTTCCACACACCTTTGTAATGCAAATACACACACTGGTGAACACAACTTCTTTTGTACAACAATCCAAGACACCATCTCTTGAATATAACATCCCTAAACACCTCTCACCAACATTTTTGAATTGCATAGTAAAATCTTCAACCTAGAAGAAATGTGGTGTAAAACTACAACACAACTCTATAACTCAGATTGCCACTGCAACACATTGTTTCCTCTTTTTATCAAATTTTCTCAAAATCACTTAGAAACCAAGCACCAAAGACACATACTCATCATATTCAGTACTTCCTCATCCATAGACAAAAGCTTATCAAAAGAACATTAGAGGTTGGCACCAGTAGTTTTACTAATGACAACATAATGCAACTAATTAAAGCATCAACTGCTCACACTATTACAACTATCTCTATAGACATTAATGACAACACAGACTTGTTGACATCAATGAAAACACCAACTTCTTATACTTGCAACAATATCCCCCTTTTTCATTGATGGTAACACATGATGTGAAAAAACATCAAAGACATAAGAACCCTGAATACCAACATATTGCAACTCTTCATATTACTTCTCCCCTTGAATAACTTGTCTTTTACATATTGTTCTCTCTCCTTGAGTGGCTTATGAATTTCTCTCCCCCTTATTACTTATTCTTTTTCACATGTTCCTCTCTCTTTGATAAATTGTTCTTTTCCACATCTTTCTCTCTCCCCCTTTGACATCAATGGAAAAGGACATGATATTTGTACTATTTATTTTCTTCCTTTGACATCAAAAAACCTGCTTACTACTGTAACTACTTTACTTCTCTAAATACTCCCCCTAGGAGCATACACCAAAATGTACCACATCAAAAACCACTGCACAATGACAACACACACTCTTCTGACTGGAACAATTAGCAATGCCACTACCTACTCCCCCTGAGAGGTAGCCACCAACATCAGTCTAGAAAAAGATGAATCTTAAGATCCACTAGACTAATGTATCTCCTTATGCATCTAGTTCAAAGGAGGAGGGGCAATAACCCCAAACTTCTCCTTGAGGTACTCAAAAGTATCCTTAAGAAGAGCCTTAGTGAATATATTAGCAATTTGATCCTTTGTAGGCACATATTCAAGCTTCACTTCATTCTCCACAACCTTCTCTCTCAAAAAGTGATATCTGATTGAAATATTTTTTGTCCTTGAATGCATCACTAGGTTCTTTGAAATATTTATTTCACTTGTATTTCCACAAAAGATAGAAATTGGTTCATCATAAACTACTCTAATTCCTTCAATGTTTTCCTCATCCATAACACTTGTGTGCAGCAAGATGTTGTTGTGATGTACTCAACCTATGCAGTGGACAAAGAAATTGAATCTTGTTTCTTACTTAGCCATGATACCAATCTACATCTAAGAAAGAATGCACCACCACTTGTACTTTTTTTGTCATCAACACAGCCAACCCAATTTGCATTTGTGTAAGCACTCAAGATAAAATTAGTATCCTTAGGATACTACAAGCTATGATCCAAAGTTCCCTTTAAATATCTAAATATCCTATTCACTGCTCCAACATGTGACTCTCTAGGATCTTCTTGAAATCTAGGCACAAGACAAACTAAATGCATGATATCTAGTCTAGTAGTAGAACCTTTAGATATAGAAATCCACCAATCATTGATTTGTAATTGCTCTGATTAGCCTTAGGGGATTCATCATTCTTGCTTAGTTTGAAACCAGTAACCATAAGAGTACATACAGGTTTAGAGTCTTCCATTCCAAACTTCTTTAACATTTCTTTGACATATTTTGATTGTGAAATGAATATACCTTTGTTTGTTTGATTGATTTGTATCGAAAGGAATTAATTCATCTCCCCAAATGTAGACATCTCAAATTATTTATGCATCTCTTCTACAAACTTCTTACACATCTCTTCATTACCTCCAAAAATTATGTCATCAACATATATAACCACAATCAAAATTTGATATTTTTCAACCTTAAAGTAAAGATTACTATGTATGGTACCTTTATTGAATCCTTGTTGTATCAAATACTTATCCAACCTTGCAGACCAAGATCTGGGAGCTTTCTTCAATCCATAAAATGCCTTCTTTAATCTGCAAACCATATTCGGTTTATCTGATAACTGAAATCCTTCTGGTTGTTCCATGTATACTTATTCCAATTCTCTATTCAAGAAAGTAGACTTCACATCCATTTGATAAACTTTAAAATCTTTGTGTGTTGCAAAATCCAAAGACATCCAAATAGCTTCCATTCTTTCCACCAGAGTAAATGTCTCCTCAAAATTTATTCCTTCAACTTGTGAATAACCCTTACACACAAGTCTTTCCTTGTTTCTTACCACTTCTCCATTCTCATTCAGTTTGTTTTTTAATACCCACTTAGATCCCATTATGTTCTTGTTTACAAGCCTTGGGACAAGTTCCCAAGTCTGATTCTTCTCAATCTGCAGTAGTTCTTCCATAGCTTTCATTCAATGTTCATTTGTGCATGCCTCAATCACTATTTTAGGTTCAACTTCATAAAGTAAACACAAATTTATGTCTTTAAAAAAAAATTCCTTCTTGTCAATACACCTTTTCTTTTTTCTCCAATGATACATTCTTCAAAATGGTTTCCCTACACATACTTAGGGGTTCTAGGGGTCTTTTCTAGAGCTTCATCTTCGTCTTCAAACTGTACTTCCTTTTCCTTAGCTTTTTCTTTTTCTTTGCAATCAGGTTCATCTGATTCATATCCATCTATCACAAATGAGTTTTGAAAATATTCATCAACCTTAACACTTGCACTCTCAACAATATTTCTTAGTCTCTTATTATAGCATTGGTAGGATTTTATTTTAGTAGAGTATCCAAGGAATATTCCTTTATTATATCTTGCATCAAACTTTCCTAATTTCTCTTCATCTCTTCTGATATTTTCTACGAAACACTTTGAATTATTTAATAGTAGGTATCCTTCCATACCACAATTCATAGGGAATCTTTGTGTTTTTTTATTTTGCTTAAACTCTGTTAAGTATGTAAACATTAGTATGAATTACTTCTCTCTGGTAGCCTTCTAGTAGATTATCTTCTTTCATCATAGTCCTTGTAGCTTCTTGAACAATCATGTTTTTCCTTTCAACCAATCCATTTTGTTGAGGAGTTCTAGGGGCAGACAAGTGCCTCTTTATGTCATTATTCTCACAAAACATATTAAATTCATTGGAAGTGAACTCTCCACCTCTGTCAAACCTTAAAAATTTGATCTTCATATCCATTTCATTCTCAACCATAACTCTAAATGCTTTGAATCTATCTAGGGATTTAGATTTTTCTTTAAGAAAAGTAACCCATGTCATTCTAGAATAATCATCAATAAAGAGCATGAAATACCCATCACCTTGAAAACTTCTTATGCTTGTAGAACCACAAAGATCTATATGCACCAATTCCAGTAATTCGGTAGAAGATTGTACTTTTCCTTTGAAAAATTTTCTTGTTTACTTTCCAATTTGACATTCCTTGCAGACAACATTAATAGGCTTTGTAATCTTTGGCAAATCTCTCACTGCTTGAAGTGAACTGATTCTTACCAAATTATCAAAGTTAATGTGACAAATCCTCTTGTTTCATAACCAACTTTCATTTATCTGATTCATGAAGCAATGACCATTAGCACCCTTAAGCTGATAAACATTACCATCTATCCTTCGTCCAACAGCAATCACAATTCCCGACCCATTTTTAATCTCACATCCATCATCTTGAAACATAAGATTATATCCTTTGCTACACATTTTTCCAACACTCAAAATTTTATGCCTTAAACCTTTAACATAGTAAACATCTTCAGTATTATGATTTCCATCAAAATTGATTGAACCTATTCCACATATCTTAGCACCTAAATCATCACCAAATCTAACAATTCCTCCATCATACTTTTCAAGTTTAAAAAACTTACTCTTGTCTTTGGCCATATGATTTGAGCATCCACTTTCAATGATACAATAATTCTTATCCTGTCTAGCATGAAAGGCAGATACCAAAGTACCTTCAGTCTTATCCTTTCTCTCTAGAGAGCATTCCTTCACACATCTTTCAAAGTTAGCAGAAATAGATTCATCTTTTAAAGCCATGAACAAGCATTCATCATCATCATCTCCATAATCAGATTCATCATCAAAAATAATTGCATCATCTCTAACATAATAGATTTTCTTAATCATTTTACCTTTGTTCTCCTTGTTTTTGTCATTCACAACTCTATTTGGACATCATGAAGCATAGTGACCTATCTTTCCACATCTGAAATATTTGAAAGGTAATTTACCTTTGTACTTACCAGTACATTTTCTTATTCTTCTTACAAAGTTAGTTTCCACATCATCAAGATCTTCCTAATCTGGATCTTCAGTCTTCTCAGTTTTTGCATCCTTAAAAGTAGTCTCAAATTTTGCATCATTATTTGGACCAAATTCTCTCATTTCAAATGCAGTTAAAAAACCATACAATTTATCTCTAGGATACTCATCTAGATTTTTAAATTCCTCAATTGTAGAAACTTTGTGACTGTAAGCCCTAGGTAGGGTTCTAATAATTTTCTTTACCAATTTTGATTCCTTGACTTTACCTCCAAGACCTCTAATGGAGCTGGCAACTTCATCTACCCTCAACATGTAGCTTGTAATGTTTTCATCTTCATACATCCGCAAGTTCTCAAATTTGGTCTTTAAATTTTGCATCTTAGCTTGTTTGACCATAACATCTCCTTCATAAATACTTTCCAACTTTTCCCAAATTGCTTTACCAATTTTTAGATTCATAACTTTCACCAATTCAGAATATGTAATACTACTTAAGAGAGCATACCTTTCTTTATTATTGTTTTCATAGGATTTGAGTATAGTTTGAGCACATTTGAGTTTAGTTTTAGTGCTCAAACCATTTTTAGGCATAGTGTATCCATCCTTAACGAATTTCCAGATATCATATCCTAGATATTCTAATAAGCCTTCCATCCTTGTCTTCCAGAATGCATAGTTTGTTCCATCAAACATAGGGATCTCCTTGTGCACCATCCCAGATCTACCTTAAGCTATTAAGCTTTCTTCCAAGGAACCTTGCTCTAATACCAATTGTTGAATGAATAAGAAAACTGAGAGGGGGGTGAATTAGTTGTACCTTAAAACTTCAAAACCCTCATTAATATCCAGATCCACATTCATTCATTAAACCCTTAAGTCTATTATGATGAATTAGCAGGAAAAGAAAATAATAGAAACTGAAACAACTTAACACCATACACAAGAGAACACCAGATTTACGTGGAAAACCCAAGAAGGGAAAAACTACTATGAAGATTAGCTCACAATATAAGTAATATCAACACCGAATGCAAAAGGGCTCACTGCCCAAAGAAGAAAGGCACACCACCAAAAGGCTCGCTGCCAAAAGAGAAAAGAAGATAGAGAAGGAATGTTACACATAGAAAAGCATCTCAATGCAATAGAGAATCCACCACAATGACTTCAGCACCTTCGTAGTTTGATTGAAGAATTGTAGCCACCTTCTGCTCACTGCATCCACTAAACTAACAAATGAAAGCTCACACTGCACTTCTCAATTTCACACTCTACAACTCTGCACTATGCATTATTTGAATCTCTTACATCTATCTTAACATCTTTCAAGAACTTAACTCCTACTTATACCATCTTCAACCTTGAAACCCTCTCCAAGGTCGGCTATGCACCTCAAATGTGAAAATTCAAATTAGGTTAGTGCTAAAACACTTTCGTGGTGAATAGAAGTGAATGCAGACCACATCAAAACATAATTGGGACCCAAATCAACAACACCACTCAACCATAGACTACCTCAAACAATATCTATCCTTCGCATGTAGTGTAAACACCAGGTCGATCGTTACCCATGCAAACACCATTAAAATTTTAATTGCATGCTTCCTCAATCCCAAGGAAAATTTTTGAACCACACACCACACTTGAACAAAATCTAGAATATTCCTCAAAAACCCTAAAAACCAACAAGTCCTTCGCAATAACTTCCACCTAAAGAATGTACACACCTAGTACACTCAGACAACTCTATTATACATTGTTACTCATAAAACCATATTTTGAAGCACAAAACCTCAAACCCTCTTGAATGAGGTAAACTACCAACAACATCAACACACCTTCAGAATCGTAAGACTTGAAACACAACTGTGAAGAATGTGGAGAAAGAACATTTCTCCCAGACACCTCTATAATGCACAAACACACACTAGTGAACACAACTTCTTCTATATAAAAATCCAACACAAAATATCTTGAATATAACATCCCTAAACACCTCTCACCAACATATCTGAATCGCACAGGAAAATATTCAACCTAGAAGAAATGTGGTGTAAAACCATAACACAACTTTATAACTCAGAATACACTGCAACACATTGTTTCCTCTTTTAATCAAATTTTCTCAAAATCACTTGGAAACTAAGCACTAGAGACACATACTCACATCTTCATTACTTCCTCATCCATAGACAGAAGCTTATCAAAACAACACTAGAGGTTGACACCATTAGCTTTACTAATGACAACATAATGCAGCTAATCAAAGCATCAACTACTTACACTCTTGCAACTATCTCAAGAGACATTAATGACAACACAAACTTGTTGAAATCAATGACAACACCAACTACTCATACTTGCAACAGACTAATGGATGGAGAATTTTCTAAAGTCAAATAGATTTAACTAATAATGGAAGAAATAGTCAATCGAAGAGACAAAAATGTAAATCATTTGAAAGTAGATAATTAGTTCATATATAATTAAATAATTAAAAAATATTATTTAATTAAATAGATAAATGGAAATTATTATTAATGAATATTAATAATGATGTAACAAATAGATAAATGATTAATGATTAGTAAATGGTAAATTAATGATGATTAAGGGTTGATTATTAGAAAAATTAATGATTGTGGATTAGGTGAGATAATTTTAGTGTCTACAATTAGGTAGGTAGTTTTGTAAGTATTGTAAGTTAGTTAGATGGTTTTTTTCCAAAACTATAGCCAAGTTGACAATAGTGTTGGTTGGAATATTGTATCTTGTATTTGATTCTCCATTATAGAGGCATTTGTGCAATCTACATGGTTTCATAGTCTCCTATATCCTATTTGTTATTATAACTAGGTGTATAAGTGGGAGCGCTAGACATGTGTTTGAGTTGACCTTGTTGTAAGTGGGTGTTATGGTCATTAGGTGTCTAAATGTGAGTAGTTTTAGTTGAGGTATGAATCTTTGAGTTGAACCTCATTGTAAACATTGTTCTTGAAGTTAGTTAGATGTTTCTTTTTTGTGTTGATCTTAACAATGGTATCTTAATGGTTTGAGAATGGAATATTTCTCTAACATTGTTATGAACAATAATTTTCTAGGTCTCAAGGTTATATCATATTTTTCTTCTTCCTTGGTATCTTCAAATTGATCAACAATTATCCCCTTACCAATTAACCTCTTTGCTTTCTAGATGGACCAAGGAATGGTCTTTGTAATATCCTAGCTAAGAGGTATTTTATTCCCATCTCTATGGTCTTGTACATTTTTTGAAAGGCTATAGTTTAAAGCTAGGGTTTAGTTAGAATTTAACATAGGGTGTTCAAAAAATGCAACTTAGGGTAGAATTAAACCTCAATTATGTTGGAGCATAATTTTTTCTTGGGGATTATATTTAATGTAAGAACTCTTAAATAGAATAATTATTTCATTTGGGGGAAATTGGAGAAAGGGAGATGGAGTGCAAATGGGGGTATTTGTTGCAGTCCCGCGGCCTATAGCAGGCCACGGGCTGCTTGTCTTTGACCTACATTGCATGCGCTTCTTTTCTCCAGATCAACATTTTGTGGGTGTTTTCCAATGTGGGGATGGTTGTTAATGTTTGTAGGGGGGTATTTTTGCTGGTTTTATTTCATTTCTTCTTTGTGTGTTCATTGATTGGTGCCAGTACTAGGTGTTGGGGTTTGAAAAGATTGAAGGGGGATTGTTGACTACTAGTTTATTTTGTGCATGGCCTCAGGTGAGGCATTAAGCTTCAATCATAATATGGATTTTTAAGCCTCCTTTCATATGAGCTCTTCGTCTTCATCCAAGTGTGGTGTTGAGAATAATTTTGTATTTAATGATGTAGGGATTGATCGGATGACTCCATATGGGGGTCTTCACATCCTAAAAATTAATAGGTATTTGGAGAGGTGCCCAGATAGGCCTATTCTGGCGATTCAACCAGAATCTATTGAACTGAGGATGTTGAATACTTCATGAATCATGCTTTGATTTGAAAATTCATAGGAATGTGGGTCTCTCTTTCATTCTTGGACTCGTTGGTTAGGACTTGGAACCCTGAAAGTAAAATAGAGGTGATGTTATTGGATAACATTTTTTTATGGTTATTTTTAATTGCATGGTTGATCAACACAGGTTTTTTGAAGGAGGTCCATATTTGCATAATAAAATTGGTTTGTTTTTTAAGTTGTGGTACACTAGCTTTAATCCTTCGGAGGAACTCCCAAATAAGGTCTTGATGTGGGTGCACCTCCCTTGGTTTCTAATGGAATACTGGAGAAATGATATCTTGCACATGGTTGCATTGCTATTGGGAAAACTAGTGGGTCCTTCATAGCAAAAACAAGATCAAAGGGTTATGACCTTTGCTCATATTTGTGTGGAAATATATTTGAGTAACCCTCTTCCAAATTCATTAGAAATTTGGATGGGCTCGTCTTCTTGGGTGCAATAGCTTGACTATGAGACTCTTCCTTTTAGTTTCTAGCTGTGTCACGAATATGGTCATTTGCAGCGAAGATGTCTAAAGTTTCATTCTTTTGATTCTCATCCTTATTTGCCTCCTTGTAATCCTACTAAGGATGACAAGGGTAAGGCTCCTACTTTAGGTGCGGGGACTAATAATGAGGATTTTATTCCTACTAAGACCCGCAAAAGAAACCATTGAATGAAAAGAGAATTCAAGGAGAGATGTGAAGGGGAAATTTTCAATTGCTTTGATGTGTTGGATGACCTTATCCAACAAGAGGTGAACCCTAGTATGATGGCATTGAATTCAGGAGTTTTGGGGGTAGTTCAGGAGGGTCCTTCTCCTAGTGATCTTCACTGCAATCTAGAAGGTGGATTATCTCTTACTCAAATGGACATGGATCAAATACTTTTGGACTTAGGGGTTCTTGTGGCCCTTGTTGCTTTGGAAAATATTGAGTTTGAGCTTTCTCCTCCTATGATGTAGATGGAGGCTAGTGTAGATAAATGAAATAGGGCTTCCTCTCCTTTAGTGCTTCATCAAAAAAATCGCAAGAAAGGGGTTTTAGAGAAACCTTCCAAAGTTGGGAGAAAGAAGGATTTGAAGAAATTCAAGATGAGGGTGAAAATTTGGTGGAGTCAGGATCTATTAAAACTCTTGACTCCCATTTTTTTAACTCCCAAAAATGATCATCCTCTCATGTAATGTAAGGGGCTTGAACAGTGGCCCTCAACAAAAAGTTGTTTTGGATTTGGTTTGTAAGAATCCTCTTGACATGATCTTCATTCAGGAAACTAACCTTTCGGTTGAGAATATGTGTGGTGTGGTGCCTAAGCTTTGGGGGCGTGGCCAATTCCAGTGCATTGGTACCCAAGGTAATGTTGGGGGCCTGACATGTTTATGGAATCCTCTAAAGTTCTACCCTCTTTGGTGGATGTCATGTAAGTTCTTTATTTCAATAGTTGCTCCAAGTTTTGAAACTAGAGAAATTGTTCTTCTTTCCAATATTTATGCTCCTACAGATTTTCTTGGTAAGTAGTGCCTTTGGTCTCATATTCAGTTCATTCAAAGTATTGCTCCTCTTTTTCCATGGATTATGGTTGGTGATTTTAATGCTATTACTGATCTAGGAGAAAAGAGGGGAGGAGTTCCAAGGCTAGAGCCTTCTGTTATTCTTCTTTGTGATAATATTTTTGCCTTAAACCTTGTGGATATCAATCCTAGTAATGGTCAACTTATGTGAAATAATAGAAGATTAGGGGAGGATTGTATTGTTGAGAGGCTTGATAGGTTCTTGTTCTCTTTCTTCTGGATTGGAGGGGTTCAGATCATTGGCCAATAAATTTTTATGCTTTATTATCTTGGGATTCTCGTTCTCCCTCTTTCAAGTTTCAGTTTATGTGGCTGTGGGACCCCTTTTTGTAGGATTTCATGGCTAAGTGGTGGCAGCGTGGTAGACCTTCTTTTGGCACTGTGATGCATTCTTTTGTTAGGAAATTGCAGTATGTGAAATACTAGCTCAAAAGGTGGAATAGGTAGTGTTTCAGTAACATCTTCTAGGCTAAGAGTGTCGCTCAGGCATGTTTAGATACTATTACTCAGGAAATCAGAGGGTTTGGCCTTTCTAAGAATTCTCTCATGGAGGATGGAAGGGCTCTGAAAGCTCTAGAGGAGTGTAAGTTGCAGGAGAATATCTATTGGAAATAGAAGGCTTGGGTGGAGTGGTTGCAAGAGGGGACAAAAAAAACACCTTTTTCTTCAATTCAGTGGAAGCCAGAAGACATGGTAACTCTATCCTTTTTCTTTTGAATGCCAATGGTGAGCATGTGTCCTCTTCGGGAGATATTTCCAAAGAGGCTTATTTATACTTTGCCTCCTTGTTTAGGGAGGTTTCTTTGGATGTGTAGGTGGAAGAAAATCATATTATATCTTGTATCCCTTCTTTGGTTTCTAGGGAAATGAATGAGCATCTCCTATGCTGCACTTTCCTGGAAGAGTTAGAGGCCATTGTTTTTCAGATGAAGAAAGGGAAATCCCTTGATCCTGATGGCTTCCAGATTGAAGTTTTTTAAGAATTTCGGGACATTATAAATCTAGATTTGTTAGAGGTGGTACATGAATCTCAGAGGAACAAGTAGATGCTTAGGGATATGAATTCCACTTTCCTGGTGCTCATTCCTAAATGTGATGGTGCTAATAGGTTGAGTATGTTTCATCCCATTACTCTTTGCAATGCATTATATAAGATTTCATCTAAATTGATTGTTGATAGACTAAAGCGGTGGATAAGCAGGCTTGTCTTAGAGGAACAGGGAGGTGTTGTGGTAGATAGACAAATCTTGAATAGTGTTGTTATTGCTACTAAAACTATTCATTCTATAGCGGCCTTGAAAGAAAAAGAGATGTTCATCAAACTTGATATGGCAAAGTCTTATGATAGAGTTAAGTGGTCCTTCTTGCAAAAAGTGGTTATTGCTTTTAGTTTTGCCAAAGAATGGGTTTTGTGGGTTATGAGATATGTTTCGACCACTTCTTTCTCGGTCTTGGTTAATGGGGAACCATCTTCTTTATTTGCAGTTTCTAGAGGTTTTCACCAGGGGGATCCTCTTTCTCCTTACCTTTTTATTATTTTGGCTAAAGGTCTGGGAAGGCTTATTAAGAGCCATGTTGATCAAGGTTGGGTTTGGGGTAATGGTTTGCCTCCTCAGTCTCACTTGCAATTTGTTAATGATATTGATTTTATAGGTATGGCCAAGGTTAGAGAGGCTACTAATTTGTGTAAGGCTCTAGATATCTATCTTGTTTTTGGACAACTGATTAATGAGGATAAATCTTCCATTTTTTCTTTAATACTCATGTGCTCATTCAACAGTGGATTGCTTGTATTCTGAGATTTCAAATTAGGTCACTTGGCTCTGACTTATCTCAATATTCTTGTTTCTAGTAGTACTTTTCCTAGGGGTTCTTGGAAAAATATTTTAGACAAGTTTCATACAAAGATGAACCATTGGACTCATAGGTGTCTTTCCTTTGTTGTTCAGGTATACCTTCCTAATTCGGTGGTGCAATCTCTTCCCAATTATAGGTGTATGATTTAGGTGGCCCATGTTGGTTTTATTAAGGATCTGAACACTTTGGCTAGGAAATTTTTATGGGCTGGTTGTTTAACGTCTTCAAAGCCGAGTTTGGTGAAGTGGGAAATTGTTTGTAGACCAAAACATCTTGGTGATCTTGGGCTTTGATAGTCCACTTTGGCTTGTTTTTCATTGTCTTCCAAGATTTATTGCTGATGGTGCATTGAATAGGATCATGTTTGGGCCAAGATTATAACTCACAAATATCTGAGTGGTGTTCCAAAGGCCAAGGTTCCTTAGTTTTCACTTGTGGGGAAAGGTTGTGTGATTTGGGACACGCTTAAAAAAGGAGCTAAGTTGATCAAGGATTGATTATTTTGGATTTGTAATAAGGGGGTTTAGGCTCTCTTTTGGTTTGAATCTTGGGATGGGTTCCCTCTGATCATGTGTAGGTATCCCAATCTGCAGAATCTTTGTCAACACTTTTTGGAGGCAGGCTGGTCACAAGTGATGGATTTCAAAACTTCTTATCTTTGTGGGCATGTGGAAGTGTATATATGGAAGGATCCTGCTGAGTGGCATGCAGGTGGCTTGGAGGAGGATCACACGAAGCTTAGAAATATTCTTTCTAGTAGAGAATGCAACTCTCTCAAGGAGAGGGATACTTTGGCCTAGAGTTTGAACCCTAACGGGGTGTTCACAGTGACCAGTGGTTATCAAGAGTTGATCTTTCAGAAGTATGGGGGGTGGAAGTTACTTGATGGAAATATGTTAGGAAAAACATTTCTTGGCCTACGTGTAACTATTTTTTGTGGATTTTAGCTTGGAATAGTTGATTAACTTGGGATAATCTTCAGAAGCGGGGATTCCATGGCCCTTTTGTTTGTGTTCTTTATGGTTGCAATGAGGAGGATTCATCTCACATGTTCTTTTGGTCTCCTTTCTCTATGCTTCTTTGGAATTTCTGGTGGGACATTTGGAGATATCCTTGTGTTCATGCTTCTTCTCTGGTTGAATTTTGGAGTAGTTTGGGAAGACCTCCGACTCGGGATTCTTTCCTCTAAATTGTGTGGTGTATTGGGCTCGCTTTCATCCTTTGGAAAATTTTCCTTGAAAGGAATTGCAAGATTTTTTGTGGTGATAAGTTGATGATCCAATAGGTTTGGGAGAGAGTCGTTTGTATGATTCAAGAGACTGTGGAAGCCAAATGTGAGGTGTCCTTTCCTTTGGATAGGAGAGATGAGGAGATTGTGAATAGTTTGAGCCTTCATGGTCTGGCTTTTGATTCCTTTTGTTTTTGAAGAGGTAGTAATGGTAAAAGGAGGTTTAGAGAGTCAGGGGTTGGTCTCCTCCTCTAGTGGAGGTTTTAAAGATTAATATTGATGGCTCTTCTAGGGTAAATCTTGGGCCTACTAGGATTGGTGGTGTCAGAAGAGATAATTCTGGTACGGTGATTTTCTTATTTTCCCTTTATAAGGGGCAAAAAACCAATAACTTCATGGATGGTTTGGAAATTTTGTGGGCTATGGATTGGGCTTGTGCTCTTGGTTGGTGTAAAATCATCTGTGAATTAGACTCTCAAGTCATTGTTAATCTGTTGAATGGGAAAAATTTAGAGGGCTTCAATTGGTGACTGGCTTCAGTTGTTAGGCGTATTTTACGATTGGGATCCATTCTGGATTCGGTGTCTTTTATCACATCCCTCGGGAGTGGAATAAGGTTTTTGATTGTTTGGAAAAGTGGGCCTCTAATCATGTTGGAGGTTGGCATATTGATGGTTGGGAGCAGTTAGCCCCAAAGTATTGCGAGGATTTAGAGACAATCATCTTTGAGGACATGGTGGGTTAATGTTGGTTGGTGGTTGGTCTTTTGGAGTGTTTGGGTCTTGGTTGTATGTATGTTGGCTTTGTGTTCTTGGATCCTCCTGGGTGCCTATATAGACACTAATTTTTTTGTATTGTTGTTCTTTTGATATTAATAAAGTTTTACCCTCTTTATTCAAAAAATAAAAAGAAAGAGAAAAAGAAAAAAAGAACTCTTAAATAACATTAATAAGAAACTAACTTATAAGGTTTATCCTTATAATATAAAATATAAAATAATTTATAAAGAATGACTTTATAAATAAATTATTTATTTATCAAGTAAATGTAAGATCAAAAGGTTAAATGGTGAAAGGTTGTGATCTATTCAGCAACCCCTTAGATTGTTTTAAATATAAAAAAATTGTGTATGAATATATTGTAAAATAGAGGTTCTTGATATTTTTGTTTTGTACAAAAATTATTGTATATTTTTTATAAGTTAAGCAGTATTTATAGGGTGTTGTACCCTTTACACAAAAATCCCATAGGGCCAACCAAGTTCAACAAAACATCAAGCGGAAATACCGCAGTAACACAGCAAAATAACAAATAGCACCTGGTCACTAGATAACCAAGAGTGACAAAACACTCATAACCAACAACAGTCCTAAGTCAAGGACAGACTAACAACCCAATCTTAGCACCACACCCAAGAGCAATAAAAAACTTTAGGACAAAAAACCATCCTAAGTCAAGGACAAAGAACACAAACAAAGGCCTTGAGCCAAGAAACACCTCACTAAATAGCAATCCCTAAAGGTTGCCTGAATAACCAGGCCACAAACCACCTACAACAGTTGGACTGCAGTAGACCTTCCACTCAAACCTCTCCATAAAGGAGACAAGAAAGCAATCATAGTTGAAGCACCAAAGTCACCATTCTAGCAACTCAAAACTCTCCACCTCAATAGAAGAGTCCAAAGGAAAAATGTAGCCAAAGACAACAACAACCCCTTGCAGCAACACCGAGCCCCACCAATAAAACCAACCTTCAACTTCCCAAAACTCTTCACCTCTATAGAAGAGTATGATGAAAAATCAGAGCAAAAGGCCACAACAAGCCCAAAATAGTACCACCAAGCCTCATCATCCAAACCAATCTCTACCTCGATAAGAAATTGCTCCACCTCCACAAGAGAAGCCAGAAAGGGGGCCATCTGAAAATGAATACTACTTTCAACCCAAACCCCAAAATCCACCTCAAAAGGATATGAATCCACCTCAATAGAAGTCACAAAATGAGGAAACAAGAAGAAAGTAAGAATAGAAAAGAAAGCAGAAATAGTCACCATTACCCAGAAGCCCACCTAGGTAGTGAGAAAAAACAAACTTTCCAAAGGAGCTAAAAAGACAACCCCCATAAAACACAACTGCAGCAGGGAACTAGCAAAAGTTCACAAGTCCAGACCAATCATCTCCACACAAATAGTGATAGAAAGTCAGCAAACCCCCAAAGAGACTAAGTAAGCATCACCTCTGCAATGAAAGACTCTATAGAAAACAATGTCATGGAAAGCCATTGAAACTTCCACAACCTAAAACAAAGAAGAAAACTCTGAAGAGTAGCACTTCCCATAGCCAATCAAACCTATGCGAATCGTCTCAACACCACAAAGCATGACAATAGAGGAACTAAACCATAGTATGAAACTAACCACCCTAGTCACCCAACACAACCCCCAAGACAAACTTGGCAGGAGACAAGCAAGGTGAGAAGAAGCCACAAACCGAAACCCACCAACAGCAGGAAGACCCCACAACATGGGGCTAGAGACAAAGAAGAGGAGAGGAGGATGACCTCCACCCATGCCAAGCACAACCAACAGCCCCACAAATAGGCTAGCCACCACCAACGCACCAAGAGACACCTCCCCAAACAAAGCCAAGGAAACACCCCCTAGCACCCAAACACTAAGAGGAAGGCCAACCCCAAACACATCGAACAACCCCCCAACCATAAGGATAGAAGAGAAGTAGAGGCAAGACACCCCTATGCCCAACATGCCCCCACGCACACCCAGAGTAACCACCGGCAACACCAGAAAAGCCAGCAACACCCACTTCTGAGAGCAGACCACAAAAGCCACCAAGGACTTCACAGCAAACACTGCGGCAGCCCCCAACAAGGGTGCAACCACATAAAATTACATGAGCACAGGACCAACAGGCTTGGGGAAAGAACCGAGCACTAGAGAAGGCCACAGAACAAACTCACTGCACAGATCCATAACCACCACAAGGACCAGATCGACAACACCAAAGAGACCGTCAGGGACAAGATATTCTCCAATGAACACCCTCCAAATAGCCATCGATCTGCAACCCCCAAATAGGATCCTCATCATCGTCGTACTTCCCTGCATCCACGCCCTCAAAAGAATTCAAAACACCCACTTCACACCATTTCCCGCTTGACGCAACCATCCAATATTTTTCCTCATGTATTCCATTAACTATGCATATTGTTAATATCATGACAAAGATATCTCCATATAATCCATTATTATATGTTTTCTTGATAATGAATGATGTTTTATGGGATTTTTTAATCTAAAAGGATTTTTTAT
Organism: Sequoia sempervirens; assembly: GCA_007258455.2. Classification (NCBI taxonomy): domain Eukaryota; kingdom Viridiplantae; phylum Streptophyta; class Pinopsida; order Cupressales; family Cupressaceae; genus Sequoia; species Sequoia sempervirens. The sequence continues at coordinate 45,431 of VDFB02181842.1, forward strand.
CTTTGTATATTCAATAATCTTCACTTCATTTATTATTTATTTCATATTTAATAATTAGTTGCTTATAGATCTTTTTTTCTATTATAATATTAGAGTAAGTTTAAATTGTACTAATCATTTTTTTCCTAAGATTCTTTATAGATTAAAGCACTAATCAACTTTGCTCTATGTTGATTGAATGGCTTGACTCGTACTCTTCTATTTATAAATAATATTTTACCAAACTCATATGATTAGCAACATTTTACAACTAGATTATGGATGATACATGCAGATGACATGAGACACACTTATTCTGTATCATTACAATAATCAATCATTTATCTTTATCACATGAGAAATGAACCAAACATGTTAGACTAGATCAAATCCCATGGTCTGACTTTAAGATTCTAATAAAACTTGGGAATCTTAAGTTTATTTATATTCACTTGTGTGCATAATTAGTTAGGATTGGAAATATGAAAAAACTAATAAGCAATGGTTTTAAGTTATTTTTATCTTGTTAAGCTAAGTTTATGTGATCTCACAGTATAACCATTAGACCACAATGGAGTTGAACACTTAAACTCAAAGTTACTCCATTAGGTCTAGTAATAGACATAGATGCTTGCATAGGCACAATATAGCCTAGAGAAGAGCCTCCAAAGATTGGCCTAGTTTGTAATATTATTAAAATTGTGAATCAAGAAATTTGGTGGTGCTTAGCATTGTCTTCTATGTAATAATTATCCACCTTACAATGCAAAGGGCCTTACCATCATGTGTGTAAATGAAAGACATATACAAGCACAATAAAATGGAAAAGTTATCCAAGGATTACATAGCTGCACGATATTTTATTAAATCCAAAAAATTTAAAACACAGACAAGTGAAGGCTTACATTTAAACTCCTCTTACATAACTACAACAACTCTAATTAAGAGATCTAATTAGTATTAGTTAGTTGATTAGATTGGCTATTGTGAAGCAAAATCAAAAAATTAAAATATTTTTTAGATTTTTTGGGCCACAAAGGAATGCATATATAATTTTGACTGTGTAGAAAAAACAATGATTCCCCTACCTATATCTGTGAGTGCTCTGGTATTATAGAATGCTATAATACAATGAAATATAGATGGATTCATAATATATAGGAAGGATAGTGAGCAATAGCAATACCATTACCATTTTTGTATGAATGTCAAGATTAGTTCTAACGAACAAATTCCATTCCTTGTCTTTTCTTTCTCATCATAATGCAACTGTTTCTACTTCATCTCCATTTCACTATATAGAGTAGTGTAATTAAATACAAAATTTTGTTGAAAGTAGTTATAATGGCTCACCATCTTCTAAATTTAAATGCAAACTACTTTTCCAACAACCTTACAATTTCATATTTAAATTACTCTAATTTTTAGTTGAAAATATTTTAATTTTTTTTGGTTATACTAATGTAGTTTCAATAATATTGACACAATCAATGAAGAATATTTATGATTTCTTCATTCAGTTAAAAGTTACATCAATTATTTGTATTACATAATAATTTATGAAAGATTTTAGCTAATAAAATCTTTTTTAATGTGCAAAAACCTCTCGTGACATGAAAATGTAAATGTAATTTCAATATACTAAAAATTAACATATACATTTTGAAACTCTTTAGTGAGAGAGCAATATCATTCTCTTATATCCAATCTAAAGGGGCTTAAATTATTTGATGTGACAAGGAAGAAGGAAGAGAGAGTGTATATTGGAATGGTTTGTAGAAATTTTTTCTCTTCTTCTTAAGAAAGAGGTGCATTCTTTTATGGTTTTTACTGTTTTGTGGATATTAAGAAAATTTGTTTCTCTATCTTAAGCTTTTATTGTTCTAGAAATCATTAAATATTTGTATTTCTATGATTCTCATTATTATGATCTTCCAACTCTATGAGAAAATTATTTAACCATTTCAAAATGTATGGCTTTCTCTAATTCTGTCACTAGTATTGTTTATGTCAAGTAGGGATTGCCTTTTTTGACCAACTTTTTTTTTGTATTTATGAGCTTGAGGATTTTATCAAGCTTTGTCAATTGTTTATTTTGATGAATTTGATTGTGTAATCCATTTATAGTTATTTATATGTCAATGAAATCTATATAGGGATCAATATAAACTATTTTTTATATTTGATTAAAAATGACTTTCATATAAGTGGGTGGTTGGGTGGGCGCCCCTCCACATTGGCAAAGGCTTTTTGCAAGGGAATGACTCAGCCAATATGTGGTCTTTTAAATGGTTTGGCCACCATTGATTTGAGTGGGAGGAAAGTTATTGACAAGTGGTGGTAGTCTTGGTGTTCTTCGTATACGGCAAGTACATGCACAATTGTTAGCTGGCGGGTGATTATCATTTCAAGGAATGATCTGTGTAAAAGTTTGAAGGAGAAGGTTGGTTTTTTCATGCAAGGACAGATTGCCTTGCATCGTTATTATTTCTTGTGTGTGTGATGTGTGCTCGGCCTTGTGGCCATGGGTATTATTAATGGAATTTGGTGTCAGCGGTTTGTTTGTGTGCGGGGTGCAGTGTTTATGCGGCGTCTTTGGTGGTGGTGTTTTGGAAAACGGTGTCTGGTTTCTGGAGGCTTTGACAATGGAAAAGTCAAGCCGCTCTAAGTTCATAATCTCTATGTCTGTGGAGGGGTTGGAGTCATTTTGTGCGGACACACCTATTTCTTTGTTGGCGATGGAGAGACAAGCTACCTTTAGAGAAATTACCGACCAATGGCTCAAGCAAATTCTGCTTGATAGTGATCCTCTAGTTTTGGTAGCTATAAAAATGGTTCTAGGGAAAGGCCACTTGGAGAGGAAAGAGTATGCATGGGATAATTCCTATATATCCTCGCGCTTTCTGGTTGTGTTGTTGGACATTGAGGTGCCTAAGGAGGAGGCTAAGGAAATGCTCGTGCACCTATTTCATGAGGATTTGATGAGTGGTTTACAGGAGACCCTAAAGGCAGCGTTCGTTGGCAAAGGGATTCCTCAGTCGACAAATTTGGAGCTGCTCTGGTAAACGGACGAGGCAGTGAGAGTCTTCCCCTTCCTTCTGGACTTGAAAGAGGCCAAGCTAATGCAGCACCGGATGATCTCGACTATGGCAGTGGAATTCTTGAAAAGGAAGCTCAGGCTGGTGGTGGAGGACGGCATGGAATGGGTGGCTGATTTTGAAACCTTTGCTAAATTGAATGGGTTTCTCTGAGGTTCAGCCTCTTTTTGTTAGTTAATCTTGGTCATGGACTGTTAGGTTAGTCTCTGGGCTCTCTGGTTTTGGCATGGTTGAAGCCAATTTTGGTTGAATTTTGTGATTTTTCTTGGGCAGTTTGTTTAAACTCTTTCTAGTTTCTTAGCTCTAGTTCGGTGAAGGTTTCTTGCTTAGCAGGCATTCTGTATGGCTCTCTTTTTAATATTAATAAAATATCAAGCTCTTACGTATCAAAAAAATAAATGATTTTCATATATATTTATAACGGTAGTTTTAATAACACTTGTTGAAATTCATTCATATTCAAGTGAAGTGATGAGCCTCATTTTTGGTCTAGTTTTGGGTAGAAACTATAGTCTATTTGCTCATAGATGTCATGGACTTTAATTCTTAAATGTTGGTATTTGCATAATGTTTCTCTCAAACCATTGACATTTGATATTATCATATCCCTGCAAGCTTTAATGATATCTGGCATAATATGTGAATTATCTATATTGATTTTGCATGTGGTTAATGAGTGTCTCTTAGAGTGGTTATAGATGTCCAGTTATTATGCATACTGACCTTGTCATGCAGATTTAATGTGCTAAGTTGAGGAAGACATCGCCAGCTGGGCATGCTCCATAACATCCAACTGAGGAATCGCTCCAAGTCAAAGGCAGTCGGCAACAAATATTCTTCATACAACTGAATGTAACCGCCCTGTTGTGGACCATAATGATCGAGCATGCATGGACGTTACTGTTGTGCTAGGTCTGCATCTGACTTGCATGTCTAACAGGATTCCATGCATGTGTAACCACCATCGCTCCACTTTCCCCTGCTTTCCCTAAATGGCATCCTCCCAGTCGTGGAGTTGACTGCCTTGTTTTATTTGTAGTATAAGTAATAATCTGATGCTCCTTTCTCAAGTTAGTGATAATAGAGGAAGAGGTTGCACAATTTGACATTGTACTCATTCTCCAGTTTCAATGCATTACTCTTTGTATGCATGATTCATAGTGAATGAAATAAAGTTCTGATTTCAAGCATCTGAGTTCTTGTTAGTTTAGAGGATACTTATCCAAGGGGACCCACTTGGTGAGTAATTTGTTTTATTAGTTTAGTATTACTTGTTGTTTAGTATTTATTTAGAAATCTAGCATTGACTATTCCTGCAGCCACTAAAAGTCCATTCTGTGTATGTTCCTGTAGCCAGAGCAGATAGAGTAATTTCATGTTTGTTGCTCAGATCTTTTATTCCTATTATGCATTTCAGCTTAGCATAGTTGTTGGTTGATGTTCAGCATTTGCTTTATTTCCTTTTCAAGAAATTTACTTTCAGTATTGAGTTTCTTAGCTATAGACTAGAAATGGCTACTTGAGAGTTCCTAGTGCACATACTATGCTGGCCCATTTCAAGTTCACGTCCTTGGGTTGACAATTTAAATGCACCTTCATGATGATTGAGATAGTTATTCATGTTAGATGTCCAATCTCTGAGTCATGGTTGTAAAGGCTTAGTTATTAAAATCATTGTAGGAGGCCAACATTTTTGGCATCATTGTCGGGGATGGTGTCAGGCTAGGAAATATTTTGGATTCATTGTTAGTTTTTCTCGTTGTAGTGTTCCTGGACATTATTCTTTTAGAAAGTAATGAACCCCTTATTCGTTACCAATTTTTTATGTGAGTTGACTGATAGTGAGTAATACCGCATGCATAGAGGAAGGAGAAGGGATGCTTATGGGAGATTCCTTCCTAACAATCATAATCCATTCCAACTAGTCGAATATCAGAATCTACCAAAAGAAGAGGAAGATCCACACCCCTTTGTTGATGCATATCCTGATCTGACTAGTTTTGAAGTCTCCTCTGAAGATCAAAATCAGCTTGAGAACCCCTTTCTTTGGAACCACATCAAGCAAGCATGGGTGATGCAAATGGGAACAGACCTAACCAACCAGCTTTTCCTTTTCCCATTTCCCATCAGAATGAAGTTGACAACATTAAGCATATCCCTGCTTTAGCACTCCCAAAGTTTTATGGACTTGTCACAGAAGATCCTAATACCTTTTTATTTGAGTTTGGCATACTCTGCTGGAGTTGTGATTATATTACTGATGCCCATCGGCTTAAGTTATTTCCTACCACTTTGAAAGAAGTTGCATTAAGATGGTTCATGAGTCTAGGTAGAGATACTGTGGAAACTTGGGAATACATGAAGACAAAATTCCTTGAGAAATACAAGGAATACTGTAGGGGTAGTGACATGAGATAAGGTGACATTATCAGGATGTAGCAGAAGGAAGATGAGAGCTTGGAAGACTACATTGCAAGGTTCCTATTTTTTCTGCAAAAGTCTCCACACCATACACTTAATGAAGACTCACAAAAGTTTCTTTCCCTGAGAGGAATCAATGATAGTTGCACTGATGCCTTAGATCTTATGGGAGGAGGAGATATGACCCAAGTTCCCTTGGATGATATCAAGAAAATATGCTAGAATTACTCTAGGGCAGCTTCAAAGAAAGGGAGAGCTTGTTAATCTTCCATGGGTAAGTCAACTACCAGTGGAATCTCAAGAATGGAGATTACTCATTTGTTGGCAAACTTCAAGCAAGATATTATAAATAATCTAGCTACTCAGCTAGATACACTTTAGACCAAGAAGAAGCAAGAGGAGGTAGAGGCAATGTTGATAGAGTATTGCCCCCACTGTAGACAAAAGAAGAGAGACTGCAGATGTAAGATGGTAGCTAATCTTGAAAGAAAGCAGATTCACCTAAGTTCAAGCCAATTAAGATTGAAGAAGACCAAATCTACTATGTTGCACAAAGGAAGCCTTGGCCTCCAAGACAAGGTATGCCACCAGATCCATTATCCTATGTTGGGCCATACTTTAATTCCTATTGATCTGGCAACCAATGACAGCCCTCATATCCATCCAGTTATGGAGGATATCCATTACAGCCTTGGAGTAACCCTCCAAATGCTTGGCCTAGTCATTAGAGTTCTCCAACTCAGTGGTAGCAACCTCAGGGGAATTGGCAACAATTTCAAGGGCACTGGAAACCACCTCCAAGAAATTGGCAACAAATAAATCAATGGAGGGGAGGACAGCAATGGCCTACTCAGACAACCAATTACATGTAGCCACCTTCTTAGCCCCAGCAGCCTACTCTAATGCCTCCACCTGCTAATCCAAGCTCAAATGCACCTAAACCAACTCAACTACTAGTTCATCCCACACCCAATCCTAATAACAAACCACAGTAGCAGCCTGTATACTCTATTGATTCAAATCAATTCCCCGCATATGTTGTAAGTGTAAGTGATATCCACCTGTGTTCAAGAACCACTCTACCAGGCCCTCCTGCCTCCATTATCACCAACTCTTCATGTGGGAAGAGGAGTAGCCTAATGATACCATTTTACCAAATGCATCTAAAAATCTT
>VDFB02181844.1:0-25160 GCA_007258455.2 Sequoia sempervirens
TGGTTACAATTGTTTTACATATACACATTCTTATGTTATCATAATTTATATTTTTTCTAATGATTACCTCTTTCCTTAATTTTTAGTAGGAACACTTTTTTCCATTACTAGTGAGAAACTAATGGTGTCATTTTATAAATATGTACATTAGCTAATTATATCAATACCTTGTTATATTTTTTCACTATAAAGAATTTTATTTGCTTAAGAGTTTAGAGCAATGACTTTATTTGTCAATTTAGTTAAGGAAAAATTAAAGAATAAAATAACAAAGAATGGTGATATCCATGATATTCACAAGGTATAGGAATTCCAAGTGCACCAACAATGAGGTAAAATTCAACTTACAGAACTAAATAAGTAGGTAAATCCACATAAATTTTCTCTCATAAAATTAAAATTAATACATTAGAAGGAAAATATCTTCTTGTTCATTGAAAAGAAGATTAAACCTAAAATTATTCTACAATTATGAAGTCTTCAGTAAATTTCACATTAATGTCCTATATTAATGTCTTGACTATGAACATAAAATGCATAAATGTACATGCGTAAATTAAAATTTCAAACAATAATAAAGTCCATAATTTATGTAACATATTAAGTGTATGAAACTAATATATTAAGCGCACATGAAATAAAGTCCAATAGAATACATGATAAACAAGAAATATTAAACACATAAAATCCCATGTTTGTAGGTCGTAATGCTTGTCTCTATAATCAGAGACCTCTTCACACCATGGGACTATGTGGATGACCTGTTACTCGTACATATAAGAGAAAGATGAAATTAGATGTAAGACAATAAAAATGATTTAATGACAATTTCATTTTATGTCCCGATCATAAAATTATACCACCATCTACATCTAGATATACAGTGTGAGAAGAAACCTCTAAATTCTCTAAATTAGTCTACATAAACAAGACAAAGAAATTCGAAATTAGATGTACAACTCTACAATTATTATTTTTTTATTCAATTTAATTCAGAATTTATCATATTTTAATTACATACCGTATTTTGAGGTTGTCCACTAGGCTCTTCTCCAGGACCAGTCTATACATGCTCAACTACAGGATGTGTCTCATGCTATAAAAGAAAAAGAATATGTGAAAATATCATATTAATATGTATATATTCAATTTAAAATTTATAATTCACTTTAAATATAATAAAAAAATAAAATTACCATTGCATCTGAGGCCTGCTCTACATGTCCTCCTGGTGGTGTAACTATGTCTGGGTTAGGGCTGAAAGTTGCACCAACAAAGTCCTACAAGATCAAAATTAAAGCATGTACAATTCAATTAGGTTAATATATACATATATATTCAAGTTTGCACATTTTTTGTAGAAAGTTTTGTAAACAACCTGGAAATCAGTGGCCTCATGAGTAACTGCAACATCAAATGTTTTCCCAATGCCCATTCTTATTGTGGTATCAACCTAGACATCCATGTACATAGACATTTAATGCTTATAATATTTACAAGTGTACATGCATGTGTTTCATATATCTAGTGAATTCAAAACTCATAAAATTGTAATACTAATGTAAACTTTAAACAAATTTACAATATGAATGTACCTGCCCATGATCTATGTCGCTCGATAATGGAGGAGTGCTTGACAATCCCTCAGGAGGAATCGACATGGATGCCGATTGACTCACCTAAACCAACATGAATATTTGAAACATATATGTGATTAAATTATAAATTTAAAAATCAAGTTAAATAATTTATGATTTCATATATAATTTTAAAAAATGAAATCAAAATACCCCATAAGGGTTTCCAAGTATGACCGGTGTCGATATATGTACTCGTGGTATAGATGATTGCCCTTGCATCGAAAGTGTCATTTGTTCACCAAAAAAATTGATTGTTAAAATGTATTGCAAACTTTTCTTTGATATATACAACCATAAAAATATTATAAAATGAGTTCGTACATCTAGATGCATATTTATACCTGTGTCGTAGTGTCCTCGGGGTGATGTTCTACTACGAGGAACTCTACAAATGAAATGATGCGACCAGATGAACCACCAGAATCTCCCCGTCCACCTGAATTGGGTGTAGCCTGATCAGGTCCATAACACACTTGATGACAACTAGTACATATATGGGGGATGGGTCTCGACACTCCTGGAGCGGTACTCGGACCAGCTCCATAAAAAACTCCTCCATCATCATCATCGAAAATTACTCCCCACACAAAGCTGCTCGAAAGCATGTGATCAAGGTCTCTGAAGGTGTACTAGAACCTAATGTGTTGATACGAGCTTGATGATATGCGAGGTGCGGGGAATGGGAGGACCAGGAGCAACAACAAGGGTTTGTGCATGCACGGGGCGTCGGGGATCAACCCTTGCCCCTAATCTCTGTTGTGGCATGCCGCCACCAACACCCTGAAATGATCTAAAATCAAAATAATTGGGCTTTTGCCCCAAAACAAACTCTACATACAGTTTTCTCAAAAAATACAATGGGCACTCCCAATTAGCATGTGAGGGACTATCAAAAACCATATACCATCGATCCCAAAATGTGCAATCATCTGCGGATGTATGCACCACCTCATGGATATTCTAGATTTGTTGGGTGGAATGGGTTTATTAGGACTGGGGTCAGAAAGTAGGGGCTAGGAGTGAGGCTTTTTTTATTTTAAGGTCTAATATTTGTTTATAAGAGAGACCATCAGAATAAAATTGTCTCATTTGTTCTCTCTCTCGTCGATGCCTATCAAGATCAGAATCGATCATCCTAATGGAATCAACAACGTTTTGCATTACAGATGCAAAACATCTCACATGAACAATCAATGCTTGACTGCATAGCATTGATTTGTGTCTGTAAGGATGCAACTTGATCATTTATACGTGCTCTCAAGCGAGCCTCATCAGATGCCATAGGTGCTGGAGGTGGCATATAAGGTGGAGGTGGAGGTGGAGGTGGAGGTGGAGGTGGAGGGAGGTGGAGGTGGAGGTGGGGAGGGAGGTCGAGGGGGGGAGGGAGGCGGATCTGGCTGTGGCTCAGGTGGTGGATTGATGATATCATCAATGTTAAAATCATCCATGATATATGCTTGATATAATGTGCACCTGCATTTAAAATCATACAAAATAGGACCCATGTGCATAAAAAAATTAAGATCATATATTTAATTGAAATAGGATGAGCAACATATATATTAAGCTCTCATATATTTAATTGAAATGCACATATATATACATTGATTGTTCAACTCAAGAGCATGTCCATACAAAATTAAAAATTAAATGTATGTACATGTACATTTAAAATAAAAAAAATGATGCATAATTTGCATGCGTGCAAATCATTAAAATAAACTATACATACATACATATACAAATTTCAAAATTTAAGAACTATTATGCAAATTTTTAATACATGCACATACATACTAAACAATAAACTTGAAACATTCACAAAATCTCATTTTATGTCTTTAACACACACACAATTTTTCAGCAGGAGAAATCATGATCTAATAGATAGTCATTAAATATATACTATTATATACTATTCATTATAAGTTCATAAATTCCACCAACTTCACAAATCCGTGTCACTAAAAATATCCATATAGAACCAAAATCATAAATTCCATGTCACTAAAATATCCGTTTGGAACCAAATTTATAAATTCATCACACAAAATATCCATGGATTCTGGAATTTATAATTCTATAGCCTATTTAGATCATTGTTTAATTTATAAGCTAGTATGTCTCTCTTGCATAGATATTCATTTTATTTGTGTTTTCCTTTTCAAAATTAGGGTTCTCTCCTCTCCTCTCTAGCCGTGCTGGTGCTCATCTACGATCCCATCCATAGCCTTGATAGCATCAACAAGGGTTTGCATCCTAGATGCAAACATCCTCACAGGAGGTGCGACACATTCTTCATTTTGAATAATGTTGATTTGATCTTGGATGGTTCTAGCAAAAGCATTGATTTGTGCTTGCAAGCGAGCATGCTCATTGATTCCGGGTGGTGGAGGTGGGGGTTGAGGTGGAGTGGTGGGAGGTGGAGGTGAAGGTGTTGGAGATGGATGGCGTGGAGGTGGATTCTGAATATTATTGAATGGATCCATGAGATCTTCAAGATATGAGTGAACCTACATTAGATTTGTAATTTCAAGATGTAAGATACATGTTTAGGAAATACCAAGTTAAACCATTCAATAGAAATGGCCTTAAATAATTGAATACAAATGATAAAATTATATGTAAGCCTCATTTATATGTCTAAGGCACATGTTATTTGAATGAAAATACAACTAACTAAATTGATATTGTATAATCTTGCAGGATCTTATTATTGTTAAATTTGGTTGGCCCTTGGGAAACTTTGATCACCAAATTTTAAGAACTTCTTTGATCCCCTTAAGAAATGTCATATTGTCAACCCCTTAAGAAAATTGAATTACGATTTAGGGTGACAGGATGGCTTAAGGGGATTTACGTCTAGTGAGGTCCTAGGAGAAAATGGCATGGCTCAAATGAATAAAATTTGGTGAAGTTGCCGAAGGCAACCAAATTTCATTAAGAGCCTTTAAAGAAAAAATGATGGCTTTAGGGTTTAGGGTTTAGACTTTAGAGTTTAGGGTTTAAGGTAATAGGATAGCTTAAGGGGATCTACATGCTACAAGATCCTAGGAAACAATTGCATGGCATAAGGTAATGAAATTTGGTGGAGTTGCCTAAGACAACCAAATTTCATTAAGAGCCTAAGAAAAAATGATGGCTTTAGGGTTTACGGTTTAGACTTTAGAGTTTATTATTTAATTAGCTAAAATCCCCAAATCCTAACTTTTAATCAACCATTAAGGGGATAATCATGTCACATCCATAGCTTAAAATTAAAATAATTCCAAATCACCAATCCAAACTCAAACTAATGTAACTTACTTCCACTTCATCAAATCTAAAATGAAATTAATAATCTATCCTAGCCATCAAATCAATTAGACTAATCATAGCCATTCATTTCCAACTTAGACCTTCAATCCAAATTCAAATTAGCATTCAATTATTCCCATCTACCTAATCAAGTCAACACAAGCCCTCCATCAACCCAACCACCTACATTTAATTCTCTCTTCCCTCTCAAATTCAAATTCAAAAATTCTCTCATGATTCTAGTCCTCGATTCCAAAAAAACCTAGTCCTCCATTCCTTTCCCCTCAACTCTATAAAATAATGACATCCCCAAATGTTTCCATATGATAAAATTTGTATGTATATGTTATCACATTAGAGAACCAAAGAGCAACTTCAACACATACATTTAGAGCCATAAAAGAATGTTATGGAACATATTATGCTTCTCTAATCTTTCATTATTTTATTTACCTTTCATTAGAAGTAGAGTATTGAGTTTGCACTTGCATTCTTGGTCTAGAATTTCTCTTCTACACTAAGTACAAAAATATAATATTGGATAGCTTAGTATATATTTCTCTTCTAATATATATTCCCTAGTTCTCCTTATCCATATTTGAGTATCTTAGCATATGTGTAACATGACATGTTAATAATATATCTCATATAAATGTAGGGATGTGTCGCTAATGTCATCTTCAAACATATATAACCAATAGGAGATACTATAAGGTATCCAATATAACTATACAACCTATATAGGTATGACATATGGTGACCTTTGGCTTTTTTTGATATGTCAAGGGTAGTTTTGCAAATATTAGTTTCTAGTGCTTTTGTGAGTTTTCACCACTTGTAAGTTTATTAAGCTACACTTTTGGGTTTTCAACCTAATAGGGATAAACCTAGTAGATTTTTTAGCTTTCCAGCCTAATGGAGATAAATCAAACCACATTTTTTGGTTTTTAGTTGCACCTATCAAGTTATTTGTTAGCTATTAAATTTACAAACATTCTAGGATTATAAGTCTACTATAAAATTTGATGTAAAATAGATTACACATTGAGCCCTATAATTTAATTACAACAATGAATAAATATAGCAACATTTAGTAGACATAATGAAAATCAAGCCATGATAGTAATATAGAGATAATATACAATGTTTAATATAGATAAGTTAAAGAATCATTTTACAAATATATATCTATATATTCACATCATTTTTGTTTTTTCTTTAGATTTCAAATATATCCACCAATCCTCCTTATCTTACATTAACATAAACTCAAAAAACATAGTGGACATGTACACACATATAAAACTACATTAAAATAGTGTTAGATCTTACAATTTTTCAAGGCTTATTTCATCCTCTTAGACGATCACTCTTACTAAATCATTGGCATAAATTAGATGCACACAATGGCACATTAAAGGTTTATTCCTCATGTTGGATTCCCTATTTTATATAACTATATCTTTATTATCTAATTTAAATATATCTAAGCACAAATTTCTTTTATGTAACACATTGATAATTTCAACTCATTATAAAAACCAAATACAAATTTAAAGGGGGTACACTATATTTATAAATAAGAATTTAAATACCATCCCTATCTCCATGGTGTGTCACTTGTTCACTAAAAAGCCCTTACATAAATCATCTACTTAGGTCAATCTTATCTAGATTTTTCTTAAATATTAATATTCATAAAATATGGCACAAAGCATATTGATGCATTTCTATCCTTCCACATAAATCTATATAGTATCAAAATATAGGTAATTTTATGGTTAAATTGAATCTCTCTTAATTGCCAAATAATCCATTATGATTGAGGATGGGTGGATTATTATCTAGGATATATATGTACCTGGAAGTGTTTCCAATTGGAATTGCTATAATTATACTTTTATGGCATTCTAGATATTCAAAATAGTTTTCATAAATCTACCAAATAGACCCATTCTTGACATTGAACCTACATAATTTTAGGTATGTCCAATGAAAGATTAGGGTCTAGGGTTCATAAATTTCAAATGCTTTAGTATTATGGGTTTAGATTTTACAGTTTAGGGTCTAGGGTTTAGCAAACTTAGGGTTTTAACAATTTTTTTTGTTCCAATTCAATTTAGGGTTTCAGTTTTAAACAATTAGGGTTTTTAATGAATTTTTTTCGTTTCAATTCAAACTAGGGTTTTCAAATTCAATTTTTTTTGTTTGATTTGAATTTAGGGTTTCAAAAAGCTCGATGTGGATTTGTAAATGTGATGTTTTATTTCATTTCGATCTTTAGGGTTTTGAAATGCAATTTTTTTTGTTTTGTTTCAATTAGGGTTTTCAAAATCATTTTTTTGGGGGTTTAATTGAACAATTTAAGATTTAAAAGTTAAAATTTGTTTCTAAAACTCAATTCAACATTTTATTTCTCAATTTTATTAAAAAACATTTAAATTCCATTGCAAGTTTTCATCTAATTTGACAACTATTGAATTCTAATATAACAATTAAAAAAAATTAAAACGTGACATAAATTGAAAAAAAAACATGCTAAATTAACGTATTTCTTTTAAAATTTCAATTCAAACCAAAAAAATGCGAAGAAGTGGGGTACCTGTAGTTGGTGTTGAGGTCGCTGTCGCCAAGCCACTCGGGGTCCCGTTCGCAGCAGTGAAAACTGTTGTTTTTAAAAAATAAATAACAGTATGAAACGGGATCCCGATTTATATAACTCGATCCTGTTTATAAATCCCGGGTTTTCAAATCGATCCCGTTTTACAAATCGGGATCCCGTTTATTAAAATTGGGATCCCGTTCCGCTCCTTTGGTTGGATTCGACGAAAACGGATCCGATTTTAAAAGCGGGATCCCGTTTGGTCTCAGGCTCGGGATCTCGAACCGTAACGGGATCCCGTTTTTTAAAAATCGGGATCCCGTTTATTAAATCGGGATCCTGTTTTATCGATGCCGATTTCAATTTTTTGGCTAAGGCAAAAAACTTCCACGTTTCATGGACTCAACTTCGTGCACTTACCCAATATCATTAAATAGAAGAAATTTTGATCACATACACACGCATACTACTATTATGCCCTTAATAAATTTTTACCTAGCTGTAATGTCATTTGAGTAGTCTTAGTCTTATGCTCCAAATTGATTAAAGAAATGTGGAAGTGTTAAGCTCCAAATTTCCATTACTAAGTATATCTATAACTATAAATTGTCTCTATCACATTCATAATAGAAAGGAACTTGTCGGAAGTAGTATGCTCTAAATTTCCAATACTTAGTGAATCTAGATCCATAGTTAGTAATGTCCAAACAAAACTTGTCCTAGTAGCCATAGGGAAATGGGAAAAGTTAATGGGTAATAATCAATGGGCTACGCAGGAGGATGTCATACTGTCAACTGATTACCTAAGCCTTCTCCCATGGGAAAAGTTAATGGGTAATAATCAATGGGCTACGCAGGAGGATGTCATACTATCAACTAATTACCTAATGGGTAATAATCAATGGGCTACGCAGGAGGATGTCATACTGTCAACTGATTACCTAAGCCTTCTCCCATGGGAAAAGTTAATGGGTAATAATCAATGGGCTACGCAGGAGGATGTCATACTGTCAACTGATTACCTAAGCCTTCTCCCATGCCAATTTCCCTATGGCTGCTGGGACAAGTTTTGTTTGAACATTACTAACTATGGATCTAGATTCACTAAGTATTGGAAATTTAGAGCATACTACTTACAACAAGTTCCTTTCCATTTTGAAACACTATTAATGTGATAGAGACAATTTATAGATATAAATATTAAACAATGTTGCAACCTACAATAAGCCAATAACACATAAAAAAGTTAACATTCAAAGTTTGAACTTTTTAATTAAATTATTAAACTAAAAAACTGGGTTAGCTTTTAGTTAGCTTTTTTGGATAGCTCTACTAGGTGTTGAGGGCATTCCATTTATCTTTTGAATGTTAAGAAGTTAGAGTTTCAAGGATTTTTCAAGAGAGTAAGAGAGTTATAGGAGCAGCCTAATCTAAAAGATTTTGAACTAGAGTTTGATATACCATTTAGAGAGCTTGGTTTTCATGCATATAAAGTATTATGAAAGAAGAATGAACTTGAACTAGCGACCAATTTTGAAGAGTATTACTGATGATCCAGATAAATTTATTGATCACTATTAATTTTAAACTAATTAATATACAATCATTTACTTTTTCCAAGGAAATAAAAAAATATATCATTTAACATATTAAATATACTTACAAATTATTGAAGGAATGTTTTTCAAAATTATCGAAGAATTATCTCTTTTTTCTGGTGTTGGACGTACGTTCAACATTAATGTTGATAGCCAAAATTTTTTGATGTAATGAAGTTTTTTCTTGCATTTCCTTCGATGCTTCATTGTTTGTGGGATGGTGGTGTGAAGTAGTCTGGTGGCTAATGTACCAGAGAAGAAATGGAGGCCAACTTCAAGTTGAAAGTGAGGAGGAAAGTGGATCCTTTTGCTGGAAAAGTGACGATGAAGAGACTGCATGGCTTGTTCCTATACAAGAATGTGAAGGTGGTGCAACCTGTGCAAATCATTCTGGGTAATGGCTTTCAAAATTTGAAGCATAGATATCAGACTAATATGGATATATACTCTTTGATCATGGCATGGGGACTAGACTTAGGAGAGTCGGTGGAGGTTGTAAGGAAAGTGATGAAAGTGTTGGTGCATAGGGATTTCTTAGTGAAAATGGAGAGTATCCTGGAAAGGGCTATACCAGGAAAAGGCTTTGTGAGTGAAGGAATGGAAGGTGTGGACCCAAAAGTATCAAAGATAAATCGCCCTTTCATTAGGTGGCCATAAGGAAGAACCAAAGCTGTGTGGAGAGAGGGTGCAGAATGGGTGGTGACAAGCTTTGAAATTGTGTGGAATTAATGGAGACTGAGGAGATAATAGTGGGACTCAAAGCCACCCCTAGAGAGGAGCTATGTGAGAAGAAGGGTTTGCATCCGAGAAAGAACTTGGTGAAGTCGCTCATGGAAATGTTCCCATTGCATTTGGGCAGTGCTTCTAGAACTTTCACATAAACTAGTTTACTATGTTTAAGCTAGATATTGATGTATAAGCTTAAGGGGCTAAGCCCTATTTTTGGTTTCAATACTGTAAATAGCTGGTGTTTGGGTAGTAGTTTAGTTGGATAGTTTTCAGGCGGTTGTGGTAGGGCTTTTTGATCCATAGGTTTTTATTTTGTTTTAACATACATGATGTGAAGGTGTTGGAAGAACTTTTTATTTGGAGATTTGTATATTTTGATTTATCTTAAATAAAATAAAAATATTATCACCGATCGATTTTTTTTTTTTAAATATCGTTTAATAAATTTGATATAATCTTATGAGAAAATTCAAATACCTGCGTACTCTCCTCACTAGACTTCCTCTGTGCATCCTAGCTTCATGCTCTCTTCAGTTGTTGGTAGCGCCCTGCTCTCTTCCTTCGCACTGTGTTTCTCCCTTTTATGTCATTTGATTTCTTCCTTCACACGGGAAATTTTTAAATTTTCGATTTTGATTTATTCCTTCATGCACCGTTTTTCCCTTTTTTGTCGTCTGATTTCTTCCTTAACACCAACTTGAGTTCCAAATTTTGGCCGTTAATGTAATTGATTTGGGGCGCCTAAGGTAGTGCCTAGTGCACCTAATTGAGTGCCTATCATTGTACATTTTTCCTAGTCTAGCCTTGTGACTCAAAGTTCTAATCCTTAATTCGATTACACTGACCAAACAATGCAAATATTTCTTGACATCACTAGCTAGCTACACTTGTATAAAATCATAAAACATTCTTTATTTTCTATCAAGTAGTTATTTTGATAATTCATGTGAAATCAATTATATTATTTTGCAATGAACAAAAATCAGCATGAATTATAAAATGTGGATAAGGATACAATGTTCTTTTGCCATTTACTCACAAAAAAATGCATGGGTAAGGGCACAAAAATATGAATGCTTACAAATGCAAGTAAATGAATGTAAACTAATTGTTATCAAATTTTCACTACAGCTCAATTTGATGGAGTTGTTTTGTTCAAAGTTTTATTTTAAGTTGAAAATTCAAAATTAACCTTTGCAGATGTTTAATCATTGCAAGTGTTTAAAATATTTTGGAGTTCCAAGATGCAATGTGTTTAAGTTGTTTGATTCAATTACAACATTAAAGAGTTGCATAAAAGAAAAGATATGCTTTCATTATGTATTCAGTTGTAGTGTTCAAACAAGTGATTTACATTGTTTTACGTGAAAGGAAAAGATATAGAATTGAACTAGTGATTTACAAATACTAAATTTATATTCATTGGGTAATGGAAAATCAAAATGTTTCCCTTCCCAAACTCCTACCTTGTTTTTGTGACCACCATTGTCTTGTGGCTCCTTCATCAGCTCAATGCGATAGAGTGGTTTTTACTATGGTCCTGCAAGGTGCTTCATCCTTCTCGGTGGTATTGCGGTGAAAGCATTTGTGGCAGCACACGAGTCTTCCTTCTGTTTCTGGCGGTGTTGCGATGACTCCCACAAGTCTTCTACCATTGGTGTGTGGTAGTGTGGTGACCACCACTATCCCATGGCTCCTTCATCAGCTCGGTGTGGAAGAGCGGTTTTTACTGCGGTCCCGCAAGTTGCTTCTCCCTTCTCGGCGATAGTGTGGTGAAAGCTTCTATGGCAACATTTTTATTCACATAGGAGGCCATGGAGAGAGGACGTGGGCGGCGTAAAAATACTAAATCACTGAGAGGAAAGTGGGTGGAAATAGATGAGACAACATTGATTAAGCACTAAATTTATTTTCATATTTTTTGTGCGAAAAAATTAATAATGACCTTTTCATTAATGTTATGTGAGTAAGATTTCTGGATAAATTGTGTGCAAATTTTTACATAACTATCATCGACTATGAAAATTGAATGTTATTAATTTTCATAAATGTGTTTGATAGCATATCATGCCATTGGCAATTAGGGGGGATTTTGGTCTTACAATTGACTTAAGGAATTCCATAAGTCGATTGTCAGCATTTACAAGGTATGTGGTTATATGAAACGTTCATGTGTGAGAGACATAGAGATATTATATTGCATTTTAATTTATCACTAAAGGTTCATTCTAATTTACTATTATTATATTAGGTGGGTGACCTCCAAGGAGATCCATGAATCTCAAATGCCTAAAATTTGAAATGCTTTAGCAATATTATGTTGTACTTAGACAATTGAAAACCTATTTTATTCTCCTAGCAAGCTTTTTTATTTTCTAAATTTATAATTCTAGACCAAACAACATTTGCAAGGATGGCCTTTTACACCAATCTTAATTTGTATGAAGTTCATGAACCTATTTTCAAGTAGTAAATTCCTTTCATAGAAAGGAAATATAAAGGCTTCATTTAAGAAAAGATAAATAGTCTCTTTCTAAGGATAATCCACATGCAAAAAGCAAAAAGCACATAAAAAATAATTGTCCAATAGAAAATCAGATTGAATCAGTTTTTTTTAAGGAAAAATAGGTTTTGAAGGGGCTCCGAAACCCTTTACAATGACACCAAGCTGCAAGAGAAATTAAACCATAGCCCAACAACCCAAAAAACTAAAAAGCTGACATAAGATGGAACATTAGCAACCCGTCAACAAACTCAAAAGCAAAAAGCATTAGCAAACCTATTGAACCAAAAGAGGAAGCACTAGCTACAACAAATTATCTAAAACATTATCCAAGGCCATGTTCTCCTTGATGAAATCCTCATGGATACTGATAACATCCTTCAGCTCCTCAACAACAACAACAACACTCTTTTTCTTGCTCCTTGTCCTACGGCATGGACCTACCTGCATGTCCTTCTCCAGCATAGGAGTAGAAGCTTCTGCTTTCTCCACTAGGTAAGAGCCACTAATCTCTTCAATCCTTTCCTCCATATTACCTGATTCAAGTGGTTTTCTATTCCAATTCAACGCTTTCTCATTTAGAACAGAAAGACCCATAGCAGTGGTCTTCAAAGAGTTATTGCTGATATTGACCACTGTTTTCAAGTCCTCCAACATCTTTCCCATTTTATACTCCAGACTTGCCACTCTATCCTCTAGCATTTTATTAACAATAACTTCCAAATATGAAATTATTTCCTCATGAGAAACCCCCAAACAATCAACATCGACTAGTAGCTTATCAAGCTTAATATGCATTGATTTCACTTTGCCTTTTATTTCCCACTCCTTTTGGTTACCTCTTAGCATAACAACACAAACACCCTGCCAATTTTTCATTTGAAGATTGAGCTCCTTAACCTCAAAAAATAACCACTTAACTAAGGAAAGTAGGTTTCTCATCCCATCTTTGACCATTCTACAAAACATATTCATGTCAATTTCATCCCAATTAACCGAAGGCTAACCCTTCTACTCCAAGTCAATAGGGGCATAAAAAAAATCCCTATTCTGTTCATCCTCTTCTTTAGATGGGGAATCCTTGACATCCACAACATTCACCTATATCCTCTCCTTATCTGGTAGATTCTCCAAATCAGCTAATGCCTCTAGACGTTCCTTCTTCACTTCCTTCTCCATAGAAAAAAAATCCTAAGAACAATTAACCGCATCAATCCCTTGCATATCCACGAGGCCAGTCTCATTAGGATTCACCTCCATCTTAGAGTTTCCCATATCAAAAGGTCCACTCAACTAACCACCCAAATTAACCGGCACCTTGAGCCCTTGCACTAGGGGGCTCTTTAGCAAACCATCCTTACTAGGAACAGGGTTCCCTAACAAAGCATTCTGAACACAATCAAAATTTGAAGGATCCACATCACCCATAGGATGACAACCCTTCAAACCCTCTTTTCCAGAAGACAACGTGGGATTCACATTCGAACAAGAGGCAAACACCTCAATTTTCCTTTTGGTGGAAGCTTTAACTTTCTTCATGCCTTTGGTTTTCCCCTTCAAAAATTTTCTAACAAAATTAGCCATAGTCTCCCGCAACTCCACATCAGTCTCATAGCCCTTACCCCCTTCTTCCAATTCCTCACCCCTTTCCTTAGAGCTTCCTTCATCAACAAACATATCCTCATATTCTGACTCTTCCTCCTCTGAACTACCAACCCATTCATAGGCAGAGTCCCTTGTTTCATACCCATCATTTTTAACTTCCTTCTTACCCAGGAGTTTTATGGGTGACTAAGATAAACTTTAGCTTGATATGAGAGAAAAACAAACACATAAGCGCTTGATGAAGAACCGCCTTCTTACGGTTCTTTTTGTGGTCTTCAATACTCTTCTCCATAGAATGTAATAGGTAAAAAGGAAACAAGACCTCAACATTATGCCTAAAATGATTTAAGAGCATAAAATGGTGGGTGTAAACCACTAAAAATCTACCTTCACGGGTGAAGTAGTGCATAATGGCCAACATGAGGTCCCTCCAAAGCAGATTTAGGGGCTTCCTAGCACAACCTCCATTTCCAATTTGGGTATGTGTAGGATCATCATGGAAAAACAGGCCCTAATGTGGCAAAAAAATTAGAAAAATCAGAGTTAGGCAACTCGACGTAAAAATTTGAAGTTATCTATATTATTTCAAAAATATGTAAGAATAGAATCTATAGAAAATTGAATGTAGTTTCTAAACTACTAGGTTTGTTTAAGAAAAAAGAAAATCTACTTGGTGAAAATTTGAAATTTCAATGCAGTAGTACTTAAATTTTAGGGAAAAAATAAGTAGGTGTTTGTCTGACCACCCTAACCACGATAAAATGATAATAATTTTTTATAATATTTTAGATATAAGTAGAGGACTCATGTCCCAATGCGATGCATATTTTTTTGTAATTTTTTTCCAAGTAAATAATTAATTATGGATTTTTTATTACAACTTTTAAAAAATATAAAAACTCGTATGTCTGACCACCTTAACTTGGTCAAAACTTTATGAAATTCAATTTTTTTTTAATCCTATAGTATGTGAAGCATAGAATTTGATTCATATTTTGGATTCAAAAAATGTGATTCCGTTTTAAAGCTATAGATGTTTTTCAATCAGCCTATCAATCAGGACTTTAGTTGTAATTCAAATAGAAAATGAATAATAATTACTTATTACATTCAAAATAAGGCATAATTTATATTGGTGGATATTTTATAATCTCCTTTAAAAACCCTTTTTGTTTCATCAATTTTGGGTAAAAAAAAGTCGTCAACCACATACCCATCATATTTCCACTTTTTGGCCCATCATGATCCTGCACATACCCTATTCTAAACCCTATATAGGACACATTGATACTTTGAAAGAAACTGATTTTTTTAAAAATTAAAAGAAGTCATCCTTAACCCTACATAGGAAACATTGATACTTTAAAAGCATCTGAAGGAATTTTAGATTATGCAAACATATGTCAATTAAATACCTGGATTACAAACAGTAGTGTGAACATTGTAACCCTTGTTGATCAAAGCAGGAATGAGATAAACAACAATGATTCCTATGCCTCCTATCATGCACATCTCCTTACCATTCTGTATCATTCTTTATTGAAACACTTCTCCATTTTGGCAGGCTATGCCTAAAAATAAGGTTTCAACAAAGGTTTTATTATATGTTTATTAAAATGAAAACTCCATTTTTGCGGGCTATGCCTAAAAATAAGATTTCGACAAAAATTTTAGAGTATTTTGGTGGGATATATTCAAATGATTTATTCAAATAGATTGTGACTAGTGTGATTTGTTGCATTTAGCGTTGTAAATTGTAATGATGCCACTATTATCATACTACCACCGTCTCTTATTATACCCACTGCGGTATGGCAGTGTTCTGCCCTTCCCTTTTGCTATTTACCACACTATTGCCTTATTCAAGGCTTCTTTTTGTGGGGTTGTGATGTATACCACTCTACCACATATGTTGCTCACCTTCCCGGTGGTATAGCGGTGTATGCTTTTGATCATTACTTGAAGAGTGTCGATGAGACAATCTTATTTGTCTTACCGATATCTCAATGTCTCATCGACATTAGATCTTATGTTCCTCTAATATTGGCTTTTGGTGTCGATGAGACAAGTTAATATCTCTTGCCAATATGCCACTATCTCATCAATATTTTCCTTCAGCGGTATTTATTTATATATCAGTGTAACTCTACCATGTTGGGGAGACTTGTGATTATCGCTATGATATGGTGATGTTTTTCCCTTCCCTTCTACTGTTGATCACACTACCACCTTGCTTAAGGCTTCTTGATGTAGCGTTGCAGTGTATACAAGTCTACCACATATGTTGCTCACCTTCCTGATAGTCTAGCAATGTATGCTTTTGATCATTACTTGAGGAGTGTCGATGAGACAATCTTATTTGTCTTACTGATATCTCAATGCCTCATCGACATTACTTGGTTATATCCAAGAGTTGTGTTTCATCAAGCACTTGTACATATACCTTGTTGATGTGACCTAAGTGATTCTCTCCTCGATATCCCTATATCTTGTTGACATTTCACTATTTTACATCGTTGATGAGACATATAAATAAGTCTCTTCAACATAGAGATGTCTAAACCGGCGTTAAACCTGAAGCTAAACTTGAAGCTAAAGTCGAAGCTAAAAGTGGCCCTAAACTCAAAGCTAAACTCGGAGCCAAATGTGGCACTAATGATGGCGCCACACTCGAAGCCAATATCGGCGCTAAAGGTAGTGCTAATTTAGGTGCAAAGTATCACCAAAATTAGTGCCAACTTGTCCTGATCGATGTAAATAAATGCCAAAAATAGCACCATCCCAATAAATAGCACTGACATTTTCAAAAAATTGGAAAAAAATACATTAAAATAGTGGGTGGAAGCAAAAAACGAAGCAAAAAATGGAGCAAATCACAGGGATTTGTTGTAGTGAGCTAACATTTGTGATGTAGGGTTTTGATTCAAGCAATCAATTCAAGTCAAGATCCATCAAGCATTCATTCAACTCAAGATCTACATTCAAGCTAGCCACTTCACACAAGTTTGTAGATTTCATAACAAGGGTTTGGTGAGTTGCAACATAACACTTTGTTCATTCATCATTTCCATTCATTATTTCATCTCATTCCAAGATTTAATTACCAACAAGGGGCTTGACCAAGGCAAACCCCCATTTACTAACAATCAACAAGTTTTTCCTCCCTTGTGTGTTTTTGTTTGCAGATTTAGGTTAAAGATCATTTGAAGTGAAAAGTTGAAAAGTTGCAAAGTTGCATTGCAAAGTTGTTATCTTCATGGAAAGTCACCTATAGACCAGATCTGGAGGTTTCATGACCTGAGGTCTGAGAAGAAGAAGTTGCAGACATTGAGCCTTAGGATCATCTTTCAAAATTGCAGAAATTCAGATAGGACTAAGAAGATAGTAAGGGCATCTTAGTCCTCCTAGAGGTATTTTTTAGAGATTTCTTCATAGCTGCTTCCGACATCTAAATATTTTGTGTCTTCCTCAAAAAGCAACAACGGGACTAAGAAGAAAGTAAGGGCGTCTTAGTACTCCTTGGCATATTTTGACAACATTTTTGCATTTCCAAAATCATTATCACATTTCCATACTTCCCATGTACATACATCCTAACTTGTTGTTACTTAATTTTGTCATTTGCACTCATTATTTGGCTTGTATTACTAGGTTTTGTGAGTTGAATGTTAAGTTGTCTTTTCTAAGCGTTTTCTTGGTGGTGAACCCTTCAAATCCTAAGGAATCTTCCTAGGTTTCCCTTGTTGAGAATTGACTCACCTTTGTGTTGATAGTCAATCCAATTTGGGATCCTAGGTTTCCTTAAATGAACCATTCCCTAATAAAGGAAAATTCTAAATTAATTAGGGATCCCTTTCTTGTATTGTGAGTCCCTTTTCCATATCTCCATTTTCCTACAGTTCAACTATGCTCAGTACCAAGTGGTCAACTCAATGTCTACTACTATTTTCAACCCACATCACCCTGTCAAAGACACCTTCACCTATCTAGCACTATATGCCACTCAACCAGGTGGTGTTACCCATGAGCCACAAAATCAATAGCGAAGGTATCTTTTTCAAGCCTCCAAGAATCCCCCTTTATTGATAACTTGCATAACTTTGTGTCACAATATCAATTTTTTACTTTCCAATAGGTGTTAAAAAGTTTATTATGTGTACTTTAGTATTGTGTAGGTGATTTTTCTAGATTTTTCTTCATTTACCAAAAAAAAAAATTTGAAGGCATAATTTCTTTTCTTTTCTACAACTAGCATAACTTTTGCATACAATTTTTGGGAAAGGTGTCTCGACCTTTCTCCTAATGCTAAGAAGATTACAATAGGTGTGACTTTTGGATATAAAATGGAGACAGTCAACTTTTGGGCTATGTAATTAGTTGCGGTTAAAATAAATATTCTTGATTGCTTGGCACCACCTATGGTGGTTCCTGTTGAGTAGATCTCTTTGAGTACTTCCATTTTTTAAAAAATGGGCCCAATTGGCCCATTTGATGAAAAGGTATGGCCTCCAAAAGTTTGCATACAAAATGTTAAAATTTGTTAGAAGCATAAAAGAGATGTAAAGGGGAGTTACACTTGCTAACAAAATTGTGATGTGTGTCATGACACATCATAAGACATATTTGATTAAAAAAAATTGGGTGTCACTTCTGAGTGGTTTTAACTCATGGATTTCTAATTAATATTTTATGGTTATAGGTTTTGCATCTCCTATAGTTTTGGTGCTTGAGATGGAGGTTATATGTAAAGAGTTTTTTTATATATTGTTAAGCTTTAAGAATTCCTCTAGATCTCTAATTGGTGATACTCATGTGAAGGATTTCTCTACTAGTGTATTAAAATCATGGTTTACAGAATAATACATTGGGCTACTTTGGAGAATAGTTTTTTCTCTTGAAAAGGTCTTATCCATGCACACTTGTGTTATGTGGTATATTATTTATTTTCTATTTAAACATGTTTCTACTTTCTGTAATTGTTAAAATAAAATTCACTCAACACTCTCCTCAAAATATTAATGTAGTAAGTTCTTTTGCATACCATATTTCCTTTAATTTGATATCAAAGCTTGATCACCTCAAATTCTAAGAGTTGGATAGAGAGTTTTTTGCACTAATCTTCATTTGAGTGGGAGCTTGCATAGAAAAAGAGTTAATATTATTGTAGGAAGAGATGGAAAGCCCATCAAGCATAGAGATGGAGAAGTTCTTAGGAATAAATATTGAATTTTGGAAGCTCAAGATGGAGGATGTACTCATATAAAAAGATATATAGGTTATTGTATCTAGATTCAAACTCACAAGTACATAAAAAAAAGACTTGGAAAATATGAATCTAGAAAGAAAAAAGGATCTTATTGGGCTTAGTTTAGTTGATTCAATGTTACTAAATATGCATGAAGAGACTATTGTAGTGAATATTTAGAAGAAGAATTAAGAAATTTATTAGGTTAAATCCTTAGAACTTGGGTAAAATTTTCTTGTATACCCTTAAGATGGAGGATATTGGTTCTATGGCTAAAAGGTATTGATTCCTTCAATATGGTAGCTACTGTTACACTCCATGAGAGTAAAAATGAAGGAGGAGGATGAGTGTATGAATTTTTTGTATTATTTATTAGATTCATGGGACCACCTTTTTATGGCTATTGAGAGTACTAACACCAAGTTCAACATGGATGAAGTGGTTGCATCCCTTTTTAGAATAAATGAGAAGGAAGAGTTACTAGTTGGCTAAGGAGGCCCTAAATATTTTTGGAAGATCCAAAGAAAAAGGATTTAGAAGAAGCAAAATAAGAAATATAAGTGTATATATAAACCTAGATACTAGTAAGTTTAAGTTGAATATTGGAACTATCATGAAAATGGACATCTAAGAAGAGACTATAATAAGGAGGAGGAGAAAAAGAAAAAGAATAATTTTGATGATGAGTTTAAGATATTCTCCTAGGGTGAAGGTGATGTTTTTATTGCCATGGTTACTCATGCATTCAAAGGTACATGGTTGATAGAATCTAGTGCCTATTATAACATGACCTCACATAAAAGTTAGTTTACATAATATGAAGAATATGATGGTGGGAAGGTGTAACTTGGAGAAGATACTCATTTGAATATTGTTGGTTTTAGTAGATTCTTGATTTGAATCCTTGATGGATGAATGAAGTGAATCAATGGTGTACTGCAATCCCTAGTTTGGCACAAAAACACACTTTCTATAAGTAAACTAAATAATGTAGATGTGAAAGTTGGGTGGGTGAAAAAAGTTGGTGGGAAAAAAATGACCAATTTTTTTTTAAAAAAATTGAAAATCCATAATGCAAGCACATTATAATGCGCTCGCGTTATGGATTGGTGTGACCGAGCCTAAGGCTTGGTCACATCAAGCCTATAATGTGCTCACATTATAACATGATCACATTATGAGTTGTTATAATAAAAGAAAAAGAAAATCCAAATCATTTTGATTGTCATATATTTCCTTCATTCATGGCCTGCAAACCCTTCCAAGGCACACTCACATTGTGGAGACCCCAAATTTCTTCATCAAATATTTACTATTTCTTCACTAGAATGTCGCCACATTGATGGGGAGCTCCAAGGAGTAAGATTTTTTTTTTGTGAATTTGTTGTTAAATAGCTAGATTTAATATGTTTTTGATGTTAATTTATTTAATTTTCAAGAGTTGAAAATCCACCTAATTCTTCTCCTCATGAACAAGCACACCAAAAAAATCTTGATGAACAACCACAACAACAAACACCTCCAACAATTCCTCAACATCCTCCTAGAACTCAACAAAATTTAATGGGGAAAATTGAAAACAAAAAAAAAACAAATTGAGGAGTTAATTGTGAGGTTGAATGATCTTGTAAGTTCAACCTAGAAAAGAACCATTCTTTCAAATTCACTTCAAGCTATGTTAACACATGTAGATGCAATTAGCAAGAATTTATGTGGTTGGGAAGATAAGGTGTGGGAGTACAAAGATTATTATGTAGATAAACTATCCTACAAACAAGTAAAAAATTACAAAATTACAAAATATGGCTTGTGTTCACTATTCACTAACCCACATATAAATCAATCCCTTGACCTTACAAGCAAGAGGTTTTCTATCCATTGGTGCAACCACCAAGGGATAAAGGAAATTTTTTTGAAGAGGTGGTGGATAGGTGTTGACCATCCTCCATGCAACAATAGCGAGGTCCCCTAATATTTCTTGAGGAAATTCTACTACAATTTTTTACTCAACAAAATCCCCAACTATTTTGATATGTGAGACTTCTAGGGGAGAGGTGGTGGGTTGGCATAAGATACACCAGATGCACATCTCGATCTTGAGTAGCCAATGAGATGAGCACTTGCTAGACCAGCTTATGAGCATGTTGATATCCCTTTCATCATGAAGCAGAGTGCTGAGGTGGATACTCTACAATCTATTAGTTCTCTAACCCATAGTATCATCGAGCGTGTGAGTCTTGTAGTACAACATGAGCCAGGGGAGACTTTGAGGGGTAGGGTTCCACTCCATATTTATCAAGCTTGTAGGTCCACCTATACATATGACCCCATATATATTCATGAGGCTGGTGAGCAAGCTATGTCTATAGCTGACTAGTTGGAAATGACAAATGCCATATTGAATGAGGATTTTGGCCTCGATTCTCAAGTAAATGCTAGCATGTTCATTGAATTTAATTTATTAAATTTCAATTTTGAAATGTAAGATTAACTAATTTAGTTTAATGATTGTAACAAAATCTCAGGGTCATAGTGTTCATAAGTTATTTTCATCGTCCCTCCACCTCCTTTTTACTCCATGACATCTACTACTGAGGTGTGTAACTAGTAAACAATTATAAATATTACATGTGAATAGCATTGTTATATGAATGGTATTCTAATATCTTATTTTGGATGTTGAATAGGTTAATATTTGAGATTTCACGACAACACCTCCCAATGGTGGTGGAGTTGAAATCTTCACTTAGATAATAGAATAAAGAGTTTAACTAGTGAATTGTACTTAATAGATTTGTGTAGTTTATATTCATATCATTGATTACATTACATTGCACATCTTTCAAACTCAAAGAATTACTTCACATTGCGTAACTAATAACTAGATGTTGATAGATGACAAAATTTCAATTAAAATATAGTTTTTTAGAAAGTCAACATAAGCAATGATGCAATTACTTCACATAGCATAACTAATAACTAGGAGCAACTGCCAATTGCATTTTCTTGTCAAGGCATTCCATGAGACCACATTTTATTGAGGCATTTTTTTCAAATATATCACTACCTTGTCTATGCTATGGATGCTTGGAAAAAACCTATAAAAGCATAATAGTAAGCAATAGTATAAAAAAGGCAATGAGTTGTTTGAAAAAATGCCTCAAAGAAATCTGGTCTCATGGTGATGGAATTTGAGGAATTTTTTCAAAAAACTCACCACCTTCCCTATGCTACCATATTTTCTATACATTTCTACCAAATCATTTTATCAAATAGTTTACTTCCTTGCTACTATGGCTAAAAGCCTAAAATAGGCACTTTCCAACAAATTATGGATGCTTGGAAAAAATCAATGAAAGAATAATAGTAAGCAATAGCATAGACAAGGCAACAAGTTGTTTGAAAAAATGCCTCAAATAAATGTGGTCTCATGGTGATGGAATGCCATTCCATCACCATGATACCACAATTATTTGAGGTATTTTTTCAAACATCTCGCTACCTTGATAATAGATAATCCTCTTTAATCAAATCAAATCATTTTAAGTTCTTGGATTTTATCTACAAATCTAATCCCATCCTCTATCTCCATCCTTAGATCCTATTCTTCTGATCCCCAAGTTCATTTCTAATCCATCATCCTAATTTCCATCCTCATCCAAAATCAATACCAATCTTTCTTCCAATCAATCCTCCAATGTGTCTAACCATCTAATCTATCCTTCATCCAACCTAATCTATTCTAATCCAACTTCATCCATTCCAACCAACCCCAATCACATCAATGATGATGTGGATAGCCTTTTTGACCAACCCAAATATAATCCCAATGATGACAATGAGAGCATCATGGATCACCTTGAATACATTTTCAATAGACAAAATGCTCCAATTTTCCACTAATCCCCCATCCAAAGCTCCTCTCATGTCCCATCCATATCATCCCCATCCACCACCACTAGTTTTATCCTCACCTACTACTTCCATAATTATAAGGATGTCATGCTTAAACATCTCCTTGGCATCGGTGCTAAGATTCCATCCTCCCTTCATCTAATCCCAATCCATCTCCTGTTGCATATCCTTCCCCATCCTTTGACAACAAAAGCTAAGACTTTATCCAAAATTCCCCTCCAAATTCTTTTCAAGGTCCCCATTCTCATACTCAATTTACCAATCCATGGAGCTTCTACCTCTTATTCCACTTGTTCATATCTTGCATCCCTAAAATCCACATCACCACACTATTACCAAGCAAAGTCATCCCATGTCTCTCATAATAACTTCCTCCAAGGACTATATGCAAAGGTGGTTGTTTCCCATAAAAAAAAAACTGATAAAATCTTCTCATATCATGCATCCACCTTCATCACCCCCACATCAAGATAAACCCTAATACCCTAAATCTTAAATGAAACCCCTATCAATCCATCTATCCATGTTGAAGATTCTATAAAACACTCCTCCCTCATCACACCATCCATATCAAATGAACTATGTCCATCTCCTAATCCATAGCATCCTAACATAGATTCCCCTCCATATAAAGATCAAGGAAACCCTTATCCTCCATCATATGATCCCCTTCAATCTCATTATCCCATTTCCAATCAAAAACATATCCCTTCCATCTCATCTAATGATATCTTTCCATCTCAAGAGAATGATATCCCGTCATCCCTCTCTCACAATTCTCTCTTCCCCACTTCATCTAATGGCATCCTTCTATGTCCAGATCAAAGTAACTCTTCCACTCCATTGTATGATCACACTCAAAATTTGGTCTTAAAGTACACCTTCCAACCCATATGATGATCATTTTCCCCTCATGACCAAAACACCCCTCCCTCTTCATGTTAGGATCCCCCTCCATCTCATAACCAAGACCACACTGTACCATCCACCCCATCCCAACATAATAGCATAAAGAAGGCAATGAACTGTTTGAAAAAAGTGCCTAAAAGAAATGTGGTCTCATGGTGATGGAATTCCATGACAAATAAATTTATCATGGCATTCCATCACCATGAGACTGCATTTCTTTGAGGCATTTTTTTGAACACTTCATGACCTTCTCTATGCTACCACATTTTTTCATATATGTCTACCAAAGCATTTTATCAAATAGTTCACTGTCTTGCTACTATAGATAAAATCCTAAAATAGGTGCTTTTAAACAAGCTAAAAATAGTAAGCATAATAGTAAGAAATATATAGTTCAATAAGTACTCATTTTTTTTTATCTCATACATTATAAGCCATGACATGTGCATCACTATTCTACTTTTCATGATTGAATAATTTTTTGTTTTATTTTCAGATGATGGAAGAAGAAACACCTCAAGATATTGATAGGGTAATGAAGCAAGGCGTATCTTCTATAATAGATAGCTTGATTCCTCTCACAGGGGTATGAGACAGATTAGTAAATTTCAAATTACATTCGTTGTTATAGTTGTTAGTTAGTAAAAAGTAAAATGATTATTGATTCATCGTTTAATTTCTATTTAGATGGTTTCTATAGGACTTGGGCATGCTATAGCATGAGCATGTGAATCTTTTGCTTGAGGAGAGAGATTGTCTAATGGCAATAAGTGATTATTTTGTTAAATATATCATTTTTTATAATTTAATTTCTATATATTAATTTCTTTACTTGCTATTGTAATAGATAAAGCTTGATGAGGAACTAAACCCTAGGAGGAGTAGCCCTTGAGTCAGAGTAAACAAGTGTCATGCGCATCTCCATCCACCTAACCAACAAAGGCCACCTGTTTGTTTCATTCACCTGGAGGGAAATGACTTCTTATTGGAGTCCTTTGTTGTATGCCTATATGGAATTTTTGGACATATTAAATTGTATTGCATATACTTGACATCGTATGCCTATATGGAATTCTTGTAAGCCTATATGGCTATTTTGTATATATTTTATACTTAT
>VDFB02181845.1:0-28351 GCA_007258455.2 Sequoia sempervirens
TTTCATCTCATCAATTTTGGGTTAAAAAAAGTTGTCAGCCACATACCCTACAAATACCCATCATATTGCCACTTTTTGGCCCATCATGATCGTGCACATACCCTGAATCAATTAAATAGATAATAATATCCATTTAATTAATAGATGAAAAATAGACTAATTGTGAGGATAATTTTGAGAATCTACATTTTTCCCCTCTTTGAGACAATGTAGCCTATTGCGTTGTTTCAAAGAAAAAGTGATTAACTAATACATGCCCCAGGGATATCTTGGTAAAGATGATGATGAATATGATATTACCCCTGGAGAGATTAATCGAACTAGTTGTGATAAGATCAATATCTCGATAGATCACAAGGAGAGAATTTGATAATTGATATTGCGCGAGTGATTAAGCAGAAATGTACATTTGATGAAAATGCACAATTGATGGGCATAACTAAACAATTGATGTAAATGATCAGTATAGATGGGTTGATAAGCTGATTAAGTTGATTGAGCTGATTAAGTTTATTGAGATTGATACTAGCACAAAATAATGATTGATACAATGATTGAGTGATCAAGGAGTAGATTGATTGATTTGATATTTGGATTAAAAGGAAAGCATCAGTTATATAACCAATTAATCATTCTATGAAATAAGGAACATAAAGAAAATGAAATGATGGAGGAAATGGATAATGGAAGAAATGATAGATGAAAAGAGATATGATGAAATGGAAGTGATGAAGCTTCTTGTGCTTTACAAAGTTTTTTATCATCATAGAGCTTATTATGTCACAAATTAGTATAAGCATCTAGATAACATGAACATCTAGATGACATGAATACTATTTGCATTTTTATTTAGCAGTGAAGTATAAGCATCCATGTATAAGAAACATAGATGACCTGAATACTTATTGCATGGAAGACTCTATCAAACAAGGAATGCTCTCATCCACACTAGACTCATAGGTCCTTGATGATTTTAGACAACCATGTCCTAAGACGAGTCATCCTGTGAATAAGAACAATCCACAGACAACAAAAAAGTGAACATGCCCCATCCTCACCTCTATAGTTGAAGACATCCTCAAGAAGCTAAAAGACATGGCACCAAAAATAAAATCATAAAATAATCAAAGATTGACAAACAAGCATCATGCTTCAATGTAAATCTGATTATTGTCATAGTTTATATGGTTTGATTGGATCTACAAGATACATTGTAGGTATGTTGTAATATTTGCTTGATTGTTAATCATGACGAATTATGATTTTGTTGAAATTCAAAGTTGTGTGGTAATCTAAAAGTGTCACTATTTTTGGATTTTTTTAATTTTTTTGGATTTTCTAAATATTTGATTTGTTTGGATTTTTGGAATATTTGAATTTTTTTAGATTTTTGGAATATCTTTTTTTTTAATTTTTTAGTACATTTTATGATTTTTATGGATTTTTTCAAGATATTTTATGATTTTTATGGATTTTTTAAGACATTTTATGATTTTTATGACTTTTTTGAAGACATTTTATGATTTTAATGGATTTTTTCAAGACATTTTCTGATTTTTATGGCTTTTTCAGGACATTTTATGATTTTTATGGCCTTTTTTAGGACATTTTATGATTTTTAGGGATTTTTTCAGGACATTTTATGATTTTTAGGGATTTTTCCATGACATTTTTTGTATTTTTTTGTATTTTTTGAAGTTTTAAAGATGGAGTGAGATGAAATGTGATAGATGACTAATTGAAGGAACTTTCACAATATGGGTAATGCAACCATGGATAAATGATAGATCAAAAGGAAAGATTCACTATAAAACATGTCACACAAGCAACATATCTTTTGTCAAAAGATGATAATGGTTGGTTGATTGGATGCTAGGAATTACCGATTCCATAGGGAATGATGATGATAAGTACTTAGGATCATTGATTCCTCTAAGTATGATAAGATTGATGATTGTTGATGATTGATTGACAAAAGATATGAAGATTGGACAATGTTTTATAGCTAGGTTCAAATATGATTTGCACGATAAGATTCAAGGTTGTAAAGGGACATGATAAGGATGTGAACTATGATGGAATGGTAACACATAAGGGTATGAAAGGAAATCCAAAGTATGCATTTGTAATTTTTCCCCTAATCTCATCAAGAACAAAGGAAGGAAATGGGACATGGATTTCGATAAGCTAGGAGATATGGATGGAAGAATGCAAGGATAAGGATAATGAATAGGATGATCAAGATCAACTAGATAAGATATGGACACTATTCCTAAGTATTTTTCTCCTATTCCTCATCAAGACCAAGGAAGGGAAGAAAATGATATATTTAGATAGGATGATGGAATATGGATAAGGTGAAGGATATGGCATGGATCTTCAGATATGCATAAAAATGAATAGGATAAGATACATGATGGAGGATATGGTATGGAATGTTTGGATAAAGTGTATAGGATAATATATATGATGTTCAAGAAGATCCTTAACCTTGTCAAGATCAAAGGTTGAAAGGTAAAGGATGAACGTAAAGAGAATAATAGATATGAATGATAGGATGGATGAAACTTTCCCCCAAGTGTAAAGTGCAAGAGGAATATGGAAGATAGTATATGGATAGGGATAAATGAATATGGAAGATAATGTGTTCATGATAGGGAGATGGAGGAAGTACTCAAGCATCAAGTTTCATGGCTAATATCCCTTGAATATGTGCTCTAACAAACCAAGGAAATGAGGATTAGGCTCATAAATGTTGGTAGATTAATTGTATGATGGAAGAAGCTAAGGAATTATGAAAAGGTTTGGATTAAAGGAGGATAATGGGGGATGAATGTTGGATAATGGATAGGAGGTTGGAAGGCTTGTTGATGGATAGATGGAAAGGATGGAAATATCAACATTGGAAAACACCTTGAAGGGTGGTGGAGTGATGGAGAAAAAATGGATTTGGAATGTGACAAGTTTTTAGATGGAAGATTGGAGGAAACTTTTGGATTAGCAAATTTGGATGCCAATTTAGGTTTTATGGTTTCTATGAGACTTTTAGGAATCCACATAGCTTTTGACTTTTATTTTTACTTTGTGGGCCTTTGTGGCCTTTGATATTTTCCTTTTTGATTAATGGGCCTTTGTGTCCTTTCAAAATTTTCTTTTTTCTTTGTGGGCATTTGTGGCCTTTGAATATTTTTATTTTGACTTTGGATAAGATTTTATTTTATTTTTGTATGTCTCTTCTAGGAGATATGTTTATCCTTTGGTATATGTGGATTTTGATATGGAAGCTTTTGACATTTGGAACAAAAATTGCTTCCAAGAGAAATGGGATGGGTGGATGGAGATGAATGATATGGAGGTATTATGGATGGGTTAATGTAGGTAGAATTTTGAGAGGGCATCAAGGATGTGTGTATTTTTTGTTCTTGATGAATAGGAGATGGAGATATGTAGGGCTCCAATATGGATGTAAGGGTTGATTAACTAGGGTTTGGATTATAAGGACCAAGGATAGATGGAAGATTTAATGGACTAGGATAAGAACCTATGATAGATGGAAGGTTTGATGGAATGGGATAAGGACCTAGGTTAGATGGAAGGTTTGATGGACTAGGATAAGGACCTAGGATAGATGGAAGGTTTTATTTACTAGGATAAGGACCTACGATATATGGAAGGTTTGATGGACAAGGATACCTGGGTTTATTTTGATAGAATCTAGACTTACGATGGGTACCAATGTCCTGAGCGTGAGGTGTATAACCAAGGCCTTGATAATATGGATTTTATTTGATAGAAAGGGGTTCTAGGATACCTTATTCATGAAGGCCTAATCCTTTTCCTTCGTAGTTCATACTTTGACACATTCATTTTCCAATGGGATATGTATTATTTATGAAAAAAGATGCAAGTCCATTTTCCAGAGCATATGATATGGATGAAAGGATAGGTGTTGGAAGTAAACCAGAGTGGATAAAGTTAGAGGAGCCCATTTTAGAGGTGTGGGGTTCATGGATAGCTTGAATAGGTGTGATAGGATATTGACATGGGGATGATGGGGTACTTTGATCTTGACTTGGAAAAGGATCACGAGCTATAGGAGATGGAGTAGCTTGATCTTTATTAGGTATGGAATCATGATGAAGTGGTATGAAATGAATATATATTGATCATGAGAAGGATGAAAATCATCATGAAATAAAAGGGTATCCTTGAATGGAGGTATATATTAATCTTGATGAAGAAGGGAAACCTGAGACTTTGTGGAAAGCATATCTTGATCATTAGATGGTAGGACATCACTAGATATGATGGAAGAACTATCATTTTGGATGCAATGGAATCATGAGATGGTATGGATTCATTAGATGGGGTGTAAGGAGGACTTAGAAGGATAATTTTCTCTTGATATGGAAGGGGATCATCTTGGATGAAACAAAAAGAAATAAGGGTATCATCATGGGGTTCTTGAGATATGGGATCTTGGTCAAAGACTGGAGAGAATT
The DNA here is from genome assembly GCA_007258455.2 of Sequoia sempervirens. Classification (NCBI taxonomy): domain Eukaryota; kingdom Viridiplantae; phylum Streptophyta; class Pinopsida; order Cupressales; family Cupressaceae; genus Sequoia; species Sequoia sempervirens. The sequence goes on from VDFB02181845.1 coordinate 4,503, forward strand.
GGAGATTTTTGGTATCATTGGATGGAGTGGAAATAATACTTTGATCTTGATGTGTAGGGGAGTCTATGCTAGCATGATTTGGACTAATAGACTGACATGAATCATTGGATGTAGATGGTATGATGGGAGAGGATGGTGGGATAGATTTGTTAACTTGGGTGAAAGATTCATGAGGTTGATTTTGAATTATAGGAGATGAAGATAGATGCATGACATGGTAGGATTGTACAATATTATTTATGTTTGAGGACTTAGATTTATTTGCACATAAATCTTCAAAATTTTCATCAATAAGGGTCTTGGAGGATGGGGATGATGTATTCTATTCTAGTAGTCTTTAGAGAAAATTGTCAAAGGATTCTTCGGTTGATGGATTAGAGCTTATGAAGTTGGATGACGATCTTTGTGTAGGACTAGTATGCTTTGAGATAGGAATTTTATTAGATGGTGATGGAGGACTAGTAGATGGAGTGGTGTATGATTCCAAACTCAAGGTGGTATTTTTCTTGTCAATAGTATCATTAAGATGACCTAAGGTTTCTACAAAATTCTCATCATCACTAGTAGCAAAGTTTGATCCACCTCAAACGATATATGGTTTTGCATTATCTTCATGATTATGCGAAGGGGATCCTTGAAGTATGACCTTGGGATTTGGACCGTCTTCATGATTAGGTGAAGGGACTCCTCGAAGTATGACCTTGGGCTTGTGACTAGGATTATTAAGGATTAGGACCATTTTAGGAAAATTTTGGGATGTTTTGAGGATGTTGTAGGATGATTAGTGAAATTTTGAGAAGGTTATGGATGGTTTAGGGATGATTATTATGATGGATGAAGCATGAGACCCAAAGGTTATGATAGGTTATGATGTTTGGTTGTGATTGAAAATGTTTGTGACAAGAATGCAGTTCAAACACAAAAGTACAATGTCTAAATGTTTTGAATTGACTTGAAGAAAATCACAACCTATGGATGTTCAGGACAATATTTGTTGGATTCCCACTTGGATTTCTCCAGCTATGCCTATTCAGAGTGGATGACCTAGGAATTTGGTAGCACTGGATCCCCTCTACGACACTCACTTCTTGGGCATACCAAGTTCTGAATTCCCTAAGACCACAAAGATCTCAAGAAATTTTTCGTCTCTATAATGAACCATGAAAGAGTGGGATGGCTTCAGAGGTACAACCTCCTGTACCAACAAATAGAATGGTTTTGGCTTCTAAAACAAGAGGTGTCTATTGAATACTCAGGGACATGGCTCATCCCAAGCATTGAACAAGATAATTAAGGCTTTGATCACTCTATTAGGGGCTCTTATACATTTTATAGTAGGTACCCTGTTTCAAATGATACTGTACGTAAGGGAAAAGACTGTCATAAGGACTTGATAGTTTAATCTTATCCTTTTATATACCATCCTGAGCAAAAAAGTAGTTGGAGTCGTTCCCTCTTGCAAGGCAACCCCTCTAATAGATAAACACAAAAATAGATGGGTCTAGATTTCTAATCATCGAGTTTGCATAAGGTGAGAGCATAATACCTACCATCTTACAAGTATGAAAAATAGAAGTTTGTTAACCCCTTAATTAAATCTATGTGAAGAAAGATAGTTGATCCTTTTAAAAACTAAACAAAATGTGGTCTAAGCTATACATACAATAAGTTTCAAAATCAAGTTTCTGATGAACATCCCACATTAGATGTCATTAGAAGTTTCAAATTTAAGCCTTTGGCAAATGTGTGTTTATATTTTCATCTTTCGAGTCTCTGGCATGCGAACTTGCAAAGAGAAAATCAACGATTAGTTACAAAATCAACAATTAAGCTATGAAGGAAAAATATATTAATCTAAATTAAAAATTAAAAACTAATCTAAAATTAAAGACTAATCTAAAATTTAAAAGTTAATTTAAATTAAAAGCCAATCTAAAATTAAAAATAATCTAAAAAAAGAAATCTAAACTAAATATTAGTCTAAATTAAAACTTAAATATAAACTAAGAATTAAATCTAAACTACAATTAATTTTGAATCTAAACTTATATCTAAAATTAAATTAAAAATTAAATCTAAATCTTAATTAATTCTAATTAAATTCTAAACTAAATGAAATCTAAACTAAATTTAATTGTTAAAAATTAATCTAGATTAAAAGTTAATTAATCTAAATAAAATTAATCTACATTTTAAATTAGAAATCAAATCTAAATAATAAAGCTAATTCTAAATTAGAAATATCAAAAATTAAAAGCTAAATATAAACTAAAAATTAAAAGCTAAATTAAAAGTAAAAGGTAAATCTAAATTAAATTAAGTCTAAATTAAATATTAAATCTAACTAAAATTAATTCTTAATTAGAATTAAATCTAACTAGCAATTAAATGGGTATGTGCAGATCATCATGGAAAAAACAGGCCCTTAAGTGGCAAAAAAATTAGAAAAATCAGAGTTAGGAAACTTGACGTAAAAAGTTGAATAAGTTATCTATATTATTTCAAAAATATGAAAGAATAGAATCTATAGAAAATTGAATGTAGTTTCTAAACTACTAGGTTTGTTTAAAAAATAAAAAAATCTATTTGGTGAAAATTTGAAATTTCAATGCAGTAATACTTAAATTTTAAGGAAAGAATAAGAAGTAGGTGTTTGTCTAACCACCATAACCATAGTAAAATGATAATATTTTTTTATAAGATTTTAGATATAAGTAGAGGACTCATGTCCCAATGTGATGCATATTTTTTTGTAATTTTTTTCTAAGTAAATAATTAATTATGCTTTTTTTATTACAAAATTTAAAAAATATATAAATTTTCAAAAATCTAGTTTTTCATGCCAAAATAAAATATATTGAGCTTTATGTTCACTACATTATTGGGGTATGGTGTTGCACACCATTGCATAAAATGTTTTATTCTATTATTGTAATTAAATAATTATTTAGTTGTGATGCACCTTGGTGGTGTGGATAATCACACTAGGTAATTATTTGGTCCCATGTAATGATTGTATTGTAACATTGTATTACTATTTGTAGAAGACATGTGGTAGTAATTTAATATTGGGGAATTAAATATTGTAATAGCTTAGTACCCAATATTAGAAAAGGGGTCGGTGGTTTTGTATTCACATGGTTTTCTGGTACATGGTTTTACCTTACCACCAGTTGTATTTGTGTGAGCTTGTGTCTATAAAAGCAAACACAATGTAGTGGTTTTAGGTTGGGGTGTGAACAGGCTGAGCAGGTTGGCTGATTGAGTCTTTATGAAGAGTGCATTTGTGAAGCATGGCATGGGATGTGTGGATTCATGCTTGGACACATGAAAGTGCATTGGAGGGCTTGATGTTTTAGAGGTATTCATTGTAACTCTTGTATTTGCTTATGGCTGATTAATATGATGGAGTATGGATGCTTTTGGAGGCTGGGTTTTTCCCTCTTGAGGGTTTTCCCAGGGTAAATCTTGTGTTATCTTATGTATTGTCTATTTGATCTTTGCATTTGGAAAACTTGTATGCATGTTAATCTCTCTTGGGTTATGTGGGAAATGATTTGTGATTCTGGGTTTGCATGCAATATTTCCTAACAAATGGTATCAGAACTTTCATGGTTGAAGAATTTTTATTATAACCTTGGTTTGAGAGTTGTTGCAAAGTTGAAGCCATTGACATGCATGTAGGATCTGAGGCACTACAAGATATGAAACACATGTTGCAGGTGTTTTTATGCAGATTTGGGCTTTTGTGTTGTCAAGATTTGTTGTGTTTATTGCAGATCTGAAGTTTTCCAATGTTGGGTGAAAAAGGGTTTCTTGATTTGAGTTTGCATGTGAGGGTTTTATTGGGGAAATTTCATGAATAACCTCCTAGAACAAAATGGACCTCATGGCTGGATTTAGGTTGATCGAGAGATGAATTTTGACATAAAATTCGACCTACTTTGGAAAAGTTGAAAAAAGGACAAAATTTTTAGTAAAAGTCTATTTTTGCATGTGTAGAAAAATCAAAATTAAAATCCCTTCCTTTAAATTTTCGCAGAAATTATTTTGTCGTCAGGTGAAGAATTATTAAAAAATCCCGCAAAAGAAAAAAAGAAAAATGTTAGAAAAAATTTCATTGAAAAAATAAAAAATAAAAATAAAAATAAAAAATTGGGGGTCCACAGACCCGACCCCCTTGCTCCCTCACTCCGGCCAGTACCGTGACTGTCGGTATTGATAGGCCAACAGTACTAACAGTACCATTGGCGCTGTCAGCCGATAGCCATGGTACCGGCAGTCGGCTTGAGCCTGTAGCCTACCGCCATAGCCTACAGGCTTTTTAAAACATTTTTTTTATAAAATTAAAATTTAGCCGATTAAAACCACGATGCCAGATTTCAAAGAAATTCAACTGGAATATAATGCTTGGTCGGGTCTGCCCATAGGAACCTATGAATTATTTATTTTGGAAATTAAATCACATTGGAACTGGATTTGGAATCCGCCACCATCTAGCCACCCTAGGGGCACCACAGAGCCACCAGCAAGGCAGATTGGAGAACTTCTATTCAAATTAGCATAACTTTCACTCAGTATGTTGGATTTTCAACTTCTTATAGTTGTTGGAAAGCTAGTTCTGAGCGCTAAGTTGTGGTATAGGTTTGGTTTTCTGATTTTGTCTTTTAGACATGTTTTTGGAGCCTGAAAGTCAAATATTCTCATTTGAACAGTTTTGGTCATATCTTTTGCATACGGAATCAAATTTTTGATTTTGAAGATGCGTTGGAGAGAATTTGTAGTGTAATACACAGTGGTTTAGATTGTTTATTAGTTTGTGGTGTAGAGAATGTTTGGTACTTGTTTGACTGGTTGTAGGAGCTTGAGATTCGGGGTGTGATTGTGTGAGAATCCGAATGAGTCAAGAGGTGAAAACCTAAGGGAGTACATGTTTTTATATGTTCTTTATGATGTTATAGCTGATTATTAGATTGGTGCTTCCTAGTACAGGTTTATAGGTGATTTTTAGAGTTAGGACTTTGATGGTGATAGGTACACAGGTTGTCTTCAGTTTAGAGGACATGGTTGGACATGGTTTGAGACTTGGAGTCTCGTATGGGTGATAGTTGAGTGCAGGTACAGTGATGGCTATGGTTGTGGTGTCATGGATATGCAAGTATATTTGATGCATTAGCACGACATGATCATGTATGTGGTGTTTGGTGGTGATATGGTTTGATGTTAGGAGATTGGTACTATCTTCTTGATGCTTATTTGGTTCATTGGCTATGATTACTCTTTTGTGGACATGGTTGGAAAATTAGATCAGTGGTTGATTTGGTGTTTGAGTCTTGATGTCTACATGGTTATCTTCTTTGATATATTAGTTTGTAGTTACTAATGTGATGATGAGTTTGCATGTTTCAGTGGTTTGGATCTACGAGTTATGTAGCTTGTAGGTGTGTACAGCCTATTGGGTTGCAGTGGGATGACTCAGATGTGGACTGTCTATATCCACCAGGTTTGATTCATTGTTGCATATTTCATTAGTTGGCCTTGTCTATGGTCATTTATGCATTGGTATGTTGTTTTGGGATTGAGAGGATGGATGTTTTGAGTACTTGATTAGTCAGTTCATAGGACTTGTAGCATGTGGTTTAATCACAATTTCATGATAGCTTGGTACATTCATTGGTTATACACTTTCAGTGGGAGCTTTTGACAGTGATGATTTGGTAGTGTTGGATTGGTTTGTGATGTTTTGATGGTGGTTGTATGTATCTTCTTGGCTTGGAGATCTTGGTTTACTTGTATGTTACTAACATTGCAGTTGAGTGTGTGTAGACCTAGATGATCTTCATGAAGAGGATGGTTGTCATGATGCCATGTGTAGCTCATATAACAGTTCAGTGGGAGTTGTTGGCAGTGACATGGATGCATCATTGGTATGATTATCTTCATGTGCTTGGAGATATGTTTTCTTGGCTTAGAGTGTTTGTTATGATGTCATGGTTTACTCTTGATACCGGTTTAGAGTTTGGCATGGTACTTTTTCTCTTAAGACTAGGATGTATATATATTATGGTGCATGTGATCTCCTAGGAGGAGATGGTTAGATCATATTGTCATGATAGGTTCTTGATTATGTGTTTGGATCTTTAGCAATGATCATGTTTGATTCTCTTTGTATTGAGTACATTGATCATTTGCTTGATTACTTCATGATGGTGCTATGTTCCATTTGGAGTTTGGCATGGATTGATCGGTTACAGGTGCTCGTGGATACTTAGAGATGTAGGTGATGGTTGGAATTCTCTTGTGATTAGAGAAATTTGCTTGAGACAATTACTCTTTGGAGGTTTTAGCAGGAAGATCGAGGGAGCCTTAACCTGGATATGGACGTGGGTTCATGATGGACCGATAGAGGAGATTGTTCTTGGAGTGAGTCATGTTGACTTGGTTATCCTAGAGGAGCATTCTCTTTCCCCACTCTTGGTCTACTCGAAAGCTTATGATTTGAGAGGTATTTTCCCATTATATCTTTTAGATGTGTTATGTTTCATGCTTTCATTTCTCATGGGTTGAGTTGATTCATGGTGATTATGGATACTTATTTGAGGATGGTTTAGCATGAGTTTTTATGATTTATCTTTCATAGATATGGATCTTGAGCTATGTTAGTTCTGGAGGATTCATTTTGAGGGATGTTATGGCATGGTTATCTCCTTGTACATTTGAGTTTATGATATCATTCTTTGATGAGGATTGTTAGGAGATGGTTTATGGGCTGATTTCTAGTTAATGGGGATGGTTAACTATGAGTTTGATCTTCCTGTTTTGAGAGGCTTACATCCATGTTGGCATTGTTAAATTGATTTATATGTTGTACTTGATCTATGAGATTGGGTGTTATGGATGTTGTTAAGGCTTTTCAGTTGGGGTTGTTTAGGAGATCATACTTGACACAACGGTACACTTTTTGAGGTGTTGGTAGAAGGACATTATGGTTTACAGGTTTCTCTTCTTCATGGTTCCTTCCTAGATGTTCATGTTTTGGGAGGATGGTGGCAACATGTTGTGAGAGATTATGCAGCTCATGGGTTGCATGTGTGAATCATTGTAATTGTTCTTGGTACTTCATGTTTTGATTGACTTATCACACCTTGATGTATAGTGTGGATTGGTAGACTTGATATGCTTTGACATTACCTATGCAGTGGGAGTTCCTGGATATGTATGGTTTTCATTGAAAAGTTTTATACAGGGAGTTTGGTTGCAGTTTACAGGTTGCATATGTTCTTGGCATGAGTTTACTGATGTATTGATACCTTGGAGGTATGGATGGTTGGATGTATTAGCATGTGTTATGGATACTATTTCTGATCATGTGGGTTTTTCTTCATGACAACAGCTTAGCAGAGCCTTTGTTATCACTTGGATTTGATGCTTGTGCTCATGGTTTGGTGCATCTTCACCTTGGCATGTTCCTTTTCTTCCATAGGTGGCATGTTGGAGGATGAGAGGAGTTCTTGCTTGAGATGGTGGTCACTTTGTTCTTATTGCAGATATCTTGGTTGGAGCACGAGAGCATGTTATAGATTCATGTGGTTTCATGGATGGCTATGATGATGTATATCATGCATTGATCCCTTATGCAATGTATACAACAAGTGGGAGAATGTTGGGGTATGGTGTTGTACACCATTGCATAATTTTTTTATTCTATTATTGTAATTAAATAATTATTCAGTTGTGATGCACCTTGGTGGTGTGGATAATCACACTAGGTAATTATTTGGTCCCATGTAATGATTGTATTGTAACATTGTATTACTATTTGTAGAAGACATGTGGTAGCAATTTAATATTGGGGAATTAAATATTGTAACAGCTTAGTACCCAATATTAGAAAAGGGGTCAGTGGTTTTGTATTCACATGGTTTTCTGGTACATGGTTTTACCTTACCACCAGTTGTATTTTTGTGAGCTTGTGTCTATAAAAGAAAACACAATGTAGTTGTTTTAGGTTGGGGTGTGAACAAGCTGAGCAAGTTGGCTGATTGAGTCTTTCTGAAGAGTGCATTTGTGAAGCATGGCATGGGATGTGTGGATTCATGCTTGGACACATGAAAGTGCATTGGAGGGCTTGATGTTTCAGAGGTATTCATTGTAACTCTTGTATTTTCTTATGGCTGATTAATACGATGGAGTATGGATGCTTTTGGAGGCTAGGTTTTTCCCTCTTGAGGGTTTTCCCAGGGTAAATCTTGTGTTATCTTGTGGCTTGTCTATTTGATCTTTGCATTTGGAAAATTTGTATGCATGTTAATCTCTCTTGGGTTATGTGGGAAATGATTTGTGATTCTGGGTTTGCATGCAATATTTCCTAACATACATATGATATATTGTTCAAGAAAATATTGTCCAAGTGAAGAACAAACAACTGATATATTTACTAAGAGTATGACTAAAGCCAAATTCTTGAAATTGTGAAAAATGCTTGGTATGTTAGAGGTGAACATTAATAGGGGATGGTAGTATAATGTTCCCCTCTCCTTTGTATCTTCCTCTCTCTTGTATCTTCCCCTCTTCTTTGTATCTTGTTTGTAATATTCTATCCAATATTAAGGGGGGATGTTAAGGAATAAGATTGTCTAGAAAAGTTAAAAGATGTTTCTAGAAGAACTAGAATCTTCTAGAAAAGTTACAAGATGTTTCTAGGAGAAGTAGAATCCTCTAGAAGGGCTATAACCTTCTAAAAACTAGAAGCTACTAGAAGTTGTTCAAGGAAAAAAAACATTCTAGTTTTAGAGATATCTAGAAATTTAGAAGTTTCTAGATCTTAGAGGCCTCAAGTATAAATATGAGGTTGTCCATTGTGAACAACACTACTCTTGAGGTAAGTTGTTGGATTGTATGTAAGCAAGTTAGATCAATATAATTTCTTTGAGCCATTTCATAATTGTTTTATGCTCTATTTTGCCTTGTTTGTTGTTTTATTATTTGGGCATGTTCTTACATAGCTTTGGTAAATTTTAATTAGATTTAATTTTTAATTTATGTTTGATTTTTTATTTTTTTTTTAGACTGCAGGAATCGGGTAGCACGACCCCCTATAAACTGCAGTGCGCCTGGTAAAATTTTTAACGTGACCGGCGGTGCTGGCGCGACACGCCTTCCAGTACCACGGGACGGGGGGGAGACTAGAACTTGTGACCAGCAGAACCGCAACGGAATTACTTAGCCAACCAAGCTAGGGCCCTTGCCCATTTATGTTTGATTTTTAAGTTTAGATTTAGTTTTTAATTTATATTTAATTTTTAGTTTAGATTTTAATTTTTAAATTTAGATTTGGGTATGTGCAGGATCCTGATGGGCTAAAAAGTGGCAATAAGATGGGTATGTAGCTGACAACTATTTTTTTACCCAAAATTGATGAAAAAAAGAGAGTTTTTAAAGGAGATTCTCAACTTTCCACCAATATAAATTACACTTTAATTTGAATTTAATAAGCAATTATTATTCATTTTCTATTTGAATTACAACTAAAGTCCTGATTGATAGGCTGATTGTAAAACATCTATAGCTCTCAAATGGTATCACATATTTTAAATCCAAAACATGTGTCACATTCTATGCTTCGTATACTATATGATTAAAAAAAAAAAATTGAATTTCATGAAGTTTTGACCAAGTTAAGGTGGTTATACATATGAGTTTTTATATGGGTATGTGCAGGATCATCATGCAAAAGCAGGCCCTTAAGTGGTAAAAAGATCAAAAAAATCAGAGTTAGGCAACTTGACGTAAAAATTTGAATAAGTTATCTATATTATTTCAAAAATATGTAAGAATAGAATCTATAGAAAATTGAATGTAGTTTCTAAAATACTAGGTTTGTTTAAAAAATCTATTTGGTGAAAATTTGAAATTCAATGCAGTGGTACTTAAATTTCAAGGAAAAAGTAAGAAGTAGGTGTCTATCTGACCACCCTAACCACAATAAAATGATAATATTTTTTTATAAGATTTTAGATATAAGTAGAGGACTCATGCCCCAGTATGATGCATATTAATTTGTAATTTTTTTCCAAGTAAATATTTAATTATGAATTTTTTATTACAACTTTTGAAAAATATAAAAAACTTGTATGTCAGCCACACCTTAACTTAGTGAAAACTTCATGAAATTTATTTTTTATTTTTTTAATTTTATAGTATGCAAAGCATAGAATGTGTGCATGTTTGGATTCATAAAATGTGATACTATTTGAAAGCTATAGATTTTTTTCAATCAACCTATCAATCAGGACTTTAGTCATAATTTGAATAGAAAATGAATAATAATTATTTATTAAATTCAAAGTAAAGCATAATTTATATCAGTGGAAATCAGAATCTCCTTTAAAAATCCTTTTCATTTCATCAATTTTGGGTTAAAAAATAGTCATCAACCACATACCCATCATATTGCCACTTTTTGGCCCATCATGATCCTGCACATACCCATATAACTCTTTTAGAAATGGCCCATTGTATGTTGCATTTTAAAAGTTTGCATAATATATTTTGGGGATTCATTGTCTCTTGTGCTACACATATTATGAATAAAATCCCACCAAATCCCTCACAAATGTCACTCTTGAAGAAGCATGGAGTAGAAGGAAGCCTCACATTGGGTATTTTAAATTTGTTGGGTGCATTGCTTGGGCCCACATCTTAAAAGAAAACAAGAACAAGCTAGAACCAAAAAAGTCATAAGTGTTTATTTATGGGCTATAGTGAAGAGTCAAAGACTTACATATTGTATGATTTAGAAACAAAAAAGATCTTTATTAGTAGAGATATAAAGTTTGATGAACATTCATAGCTTACATCCAAAAATGATTTTCACATTTTAGATATTTTACAAAGCAATGAAAAATCTATTAATGAGGATAATAAGAGCACTACTCCTAATGAAGATGATACAAATAATATTAGTAATGATGAAGAAGAACTTCCAGTTAGACATAAGACAAAGAGTATTAAAGAGTTATATAGACAAAGCCTAAAACTCCAAGGAAGGAATGGTAGTGTCCTCATGGAAAAAGTCTTACAAATAAATGACCCAATCTCATATCAGCAAGCTAGAGGGAAGAAAGAATGGGAGAAATCCATGCAAGAAGAATATGATGCATTACTAAAGAATAAAACTTGGGAACTTGTGCCCCTTCCAAAAGGTAAGAATGTTATTAGTTGCAAATGGGTTTACAAAAAAAAAATCAAATCTAATGGAGCCATAGAAAAATGCAAAGCTAAATTGGTTGCTAGGGGATTTAATCAAAAGGAAGGTATTGATTATGAAGAAACATTTTCTCCTACCATCAAAATGAACACAATTAGAATTATTCTTTCTTTGGTAGCAAGTCGTGGATGAAATGTTCATCAAATGGATGCTAAAAATGCTTTCTTAAATGGAGATTTAGTTGAAGAAATATACATGAATCAACCACCTGGTTTTGTAGATGAACAACATCCTCACCTTGTTTGCAGATTAAAGAAATCATTTTACATTCTAAAATAAGCACCAAGGGAATGGAATGAAAACATAGATAGATACTTTCAGCTTCATTGTTTTAAAAGGTGTAGATCTGATCCAAATCTTTATGTGAAGAAAGTTCAAGATGAGATTATTCTTGTTGCAGTTTATGTAGATGATTTACTCATTGTTGGACCAAATATTTGGATAATCAATGATTTAAAGTCCAAACTTCAAAGGGAATTTCACATGAGTGATTTAGGAGAATTAAACTATTTTCTTGGTTTACAAGTTTGTAGACTACATGATGGACTATTCCTTTGCCAATAAAAATATGCTTTGGATATTTTAGAAAAGTTTAACATGAAAGAATGCAAGATAGCTTCTACTTCCTTTCAATCTAGAATCAAGCTTACTAAAGAATGTACTTCCAAAAAGTTTGATGTTACTTTATATAGGAAACTTGTGGGAAGCTTGGTTTATCTAACTCATTCTAGACTAGACATTTGTTTTGTAGTGAATCAAGTATCAATATTTATGTAGGAACCAAAAGAAATTCATTGGTTGGCTAGAAAAAGGATACTATGGTATGTACGTGGAACACTACACTATGGCATCCACTATGGACACAAGTCCTCAATTTCTTTGGTTGGATTTACAAATTCAGATTGGGAAGGTGATATAGATGACAAAAAATCTACTAGTGGTTATGTTTTTTAGCTTGGATCAAGCCCTATTACATGGAGCAACAAAAAGAAAACTACTACATCATTGTCTTCATGTGAAGCAGAATACAAAGTAGCAAAAGAAGCAGGAAAGGAAGCAGTTTGGATTTGAAATATTCTATTTGAGCTTGGTTTTCCCCAAAGTTCTACTAATACTTTGTACTATGACAATAAAAGTACCATATGGGTATGTGCAAGATCATCATGGAAAAAACAGGTCCTTAAGTGGCAAAAAATTTAGAAAAATCAGAGTTAGGCAACTTGACATAAAAATTTGAATAAGTTATCTATATTATTTCAAAAATATGTAAGAATAGAATTTGTATCAAATTAAATTTAGTTTCTAAACTACTAGGTTTGTTTAAAAAATAAAAAAATCTATTTGGTGAAAATTTGAAATTTCAAAGAACTTAATTTCAGGGAAAAATAGAAATAGGTGTCTATCAACCACCTAACCACAATAAAATGATAATAATATTATTTTTTATAAGATTTTTAGATATAAATTGAGGACTCATGTCGATGTGATGCATATATTTTGTAATTTTTTTCTAAGTAAATAATTAAAATTATGATTTTCTTATTACAACTTTTAAAAATATAAAAACTTGTATAGACCACCTGCAATTTAAAACTTCATGAAATTCAATTTTTTAATCCTATATTATGTGAAGCATAGAGATGTGACATGTTTTGGATTAAAAAATGTGAAATTCATTTGAAAGCTATAGATGTTTTTCAATCAACCTATCAATCATAAATTTAGTCTTAATTTGAATAGAAAATCAATAATAATTACTTATTAAATTCAAAGTAAAGCATAATTTATATTTGTAGAAAGTTGAGAATCTCCTTTAAAAACCCTTTTCGTTTCATCAATTTTGGGTAAAGAAAAATTCGTCAGCCACATACCCATCATATTGCCACTTTTTGGCCCATCACGATCCTGCACATACCCATATTCATTCATTCAACTACACCATTTTTTTGAGGGGTATATGGAACTGTTCTTTGTACCTTAATACCACATTTTTCACAAAATTATTCAAATGCATAATGTAAATATTCACCCCCATTGTCTGTCCTTAGGAATTTAATTCTCTTTCCATTTTGGTCTTCAACTAATTCCTTAAACCTTTGAGATACATCAAATACTTCACTTTTCTTTTCAAGAAAATAAAGCCATACTCATCTACTATAATCATCAATAAAAGTGAGAAGATACCTAACACCTGAGATGGAAGGATATCCCGGTTCACATAAATCACTATGAATGATTTGTAGTGGATGAATTTCTCTCCATGCTCTTCCAAAATCAAAAGGATCTCGATGGTGTTTACATCCTTCACATACACCTTTAGATGCTGAAATCTTTGTTAAAACTCTAACCATATTCATTCTAACCATGTCTTGTAATTTTCTATAATTTGTATGTCTGAGTGTAGCATGCCACAATTTTGACATATAGTCACTTTGAACAACAAAAGCACGGGAGAGTGTGGATTCATCATCAACGAATCCAACAAATTTAAAGAGACTTTCTTTATGGTCAATTCTACCAATACCAATAACACTTTGTGGGTCTTTTCTATCTCTTACAATAACTTGATCGGCAGTAACAACAAACTAATATCCAACTTGAGCAATTATATATACTAAAATAAGATTCACCTCTAATCCTTCAACTAGTAAAACATTTTTGAAAGTTCCATTTTTTATACTGATAGTTCCGGTTCCTAGAACTAATAGTTTTATTTTATTTCCAATAGTGATTTCTTGATCTAAACTCTCCCCTTCATGAAAATCAATAAATAAAGATCTATATCTAGTCATGTGAAAAGATGCTCCTGAATCTAAAATTCATTCTTTATTAGTATTTGAAGCAAAGTATCCTCCCTTTAATCTAGATGTATTTTTGATTTCAGAAGTTACATTTGCACCTAATTTTACTTTCTTGGAGATGACTACAAAGCTTTGTTTATCTTTCTTTCTATCCTTAAAGTGTTCTTGGTTAGGCTTCTATTGTTGTCTTTTATTGTTACTCTTCTTCAAACAAATTTTTTCCATATGATTCTCAACTCCACAATACACCTCTACAAATAATAGGTTTTCTTTCCAACTATTTTTCTAAATCCTCATTTCTAGAAAACTAGGTAGAACCACCATTATTTTGAATTTTATTATGTCCTTTCCAATTCTTCTTTTCATCATCATATCTAGAAGATGATTCACTCTTAGAACATATGCTTGATTCTTCTTAATGTAACGTTCTTTAATAAGTTGAGCTTCTTCATCTAAAATTGACTTACAAAATTGATCAAAATTTTGTTGGGGGGTATTGGGATTTAGCTGTATAACCCTTTTTCTTGATTCTTTAAATACCTTGAAAGGTTGGGGAAGCTTACTTTAAACCATTACAATCAACTTAAAATACTTTTTTGCATATTCAATACCTATTTTCTTCAATTGGGCATTTAAATATGTAACCTCATTAAAGTAATCAACCATTTTTTCAAAATTAGTTGGGCCTATGTTCACCAATTTCTCTTCTATACTGAACACACTAGTAATATAGGGTATGTGCAAGATCATGATGGGCCAAAAAGTGGCAATATGATGGGTATGTGGTTGGCAACTTTTTCTACCAAAAATTAATGAAATGAAAATGGTTTTTAAAGGAGATTCTCAGCTTTCCACCAATATAAATTATTTTTTACTTTAAATTTAATAAATAATAATTATTTATTTTTTATTTGAATTACAATTAAAGTCCTTATTGATAGGCTGATTGAAAAACATCTATAGATTTCAAACGGTATCACATTTTTTGAATCCAAAACATGCATCACATTCTATGCTTCACATAATATAGGATTAAAAAAAGAAAAAATGAATTTCATGAAGTTTTGACCAAGTTAAGGTGGTCAGGCATATGAGTTTTTATAATTTTAAAAAGTTGTAATAAAAAAATCATGTAATTGATTATTTACTTGGAAAAAAATTACAAAAAAATATGCATCACATCAGGACATGAGTCATCTATTTATATCTAAAATATTATAAAAAAATATTATCATTTTATTGTGGTTAGGGTGGTCAAATAGACACCTACTTATTTTCGAAATTTAAGTACCTCGCATTGAAATTTCAAATTTTTTTTCATCATATAGATTTTTTTAAACCTATGGTGGTTTAGAAACTACGACTCGAGGTGATGCATTATTCTATTCTTACATATTTTTGAAATAAGCGCGAACACTTATTCAATTTTTACGTCAGAGTTGCCCTAACTCTACGATTTTCTAAATTTTTTTGCCACTTAAAGTCTATTTTCTATGATGATCCTGCACATACCCTATATGCATCTTTATAATTTTTTTTAGATTCTCCTATAGTTTTATTTGTTGGTCTTGTCGTTGTACCAAAAGATCGACTTGTCAATGCTCGATACAAGCTTTAGATAAGATCCATAAGAGGTAGATAAACCATGTCACAAACCCAAGTGTCATGTTGGACAAGGAAGACCAAGGGACACACCATCTTGAAACAATGCCCCCTAGAAAAAGCAAGGGGTTTGAACCTGTGATCTCCACTCTAATACCAATTGTTAAAAAAGTGTAGGAAAACTAAGAGGAGGTGTGAATCAGTTGGCACAAAATTCAAACTTAAAACTTCAACACTTGTCAATTCCATAACCACACTATTCTGTTATTAAGTATGAACATGAAATGCCGATAAAAAAAAGTAAAATCAACACAATGAACACCAAATTTTTACGTGGAAAACCCAATGAGGGAAAAACCATGCTCCAAATACAAAGGCTCACAATATAAAAATATGGTTTTATAATCTCTTTATGAGGGAAAAACCAAATATAGAGGCTCATTGTCAAGGGCTCACTAGCCAAAAGAGGACTCATGGTCCAAATACAAAGGCTCACTTCCTAAAGAAAGGACTCATTGTCCCACAAGGAGGCTCACTATCTACTGATACAAAAGAGAACAAAAGATCCACCATGGAAATTAACAAACATCTATAGCCTTGATAAGAAGATTGCAGAAACCTTCAACTCATTGCCTTCAGGAATCTAACACAATGAAGAACTACTGCCTCAACTCACTTTCACACACTTATGCTCTTTTGATTTGTAGCTTGCTTTGTCACTTTGCATCATGCCTTCCAAATCTTCACAATCCAACTTGCATTTATACCATCTTCAACCTTAAAAAAATTTCTCCAAGGTCAGCCACATAAACTTCATTTGATAAATTGAAATTAGGTTAGAAACTCAATATTTCCATGATGGAAAGGAATGAGAGTGGACCAATAAAACATTTATCCAAGACCAAAATATAATGTCTTAGATCAACCACATGCTTCCTTAATTAAATTTTATTCTTCATATGAAGTGTAAATACCAGGTCGGCCAAACCTAATGAAAAAAAAAATGAACATTGATGTACATGCTTCCCAACAAGAATTGACATGCAAATGACACAACACGCTTCATTATGCATGAGAACACATCTTAGATTCCTTTAGATACATCCGTAGCAAGTGCAGCAAACTTCGAACACCAAAATTATTCCATCAGTCCAGCTAGACTGTGCAAACACATAGATTAACTCAGAAACATGACTTCTAGATCACCAAACCACACACATATTTTCCAGACCCTAGAGAACACCACTATAAGAAATATCCCAGATTTGCAAGATCTGAAATAGAATATTGAAGGACTACATAGCATAAAAATTTATCCCAATCCATAGAAGACCAATTTTTCCTGAACAATTCACACACCAGTGAATGTATCTTTCACATACATCACACCAGAAGCTAGAACTTAGGAGATATTTGATAGATATGTGTTTTGTTCTTGAATGCATAACTAGATTCTTTGAAATGTTTATAGCACTTGTGTTTTCAACAAAAATAAGAATAGGCTCATAACATATTACTCCAACGTATTTCAGAGTTTGCTACATCCACAAAACCTATGTGCAATAGGATGTTGCAGCAATATTTTCTACCTCTACAGTGGATAAAGAAACCAAGTCTTATTTCTTACTCAACCAAGAGAGAAAGAACCTCCACTATTACTCTTTTGGTCATCCATGCAACCAACCCAATATGTGTCAGTATAAGCAATCAAGGTGAAATCAACACCCTTAGGATACCATAATCCATAATTTGGTGTACCTTTAAGATATATAAATATCCTCTTTACAGCTGTAACATGTGCTTCTTTAGGATCTACTTGAAATCTGGGAACTAGACATACTGCATGCATAATATCTAGTCTGGTAGTAGTAAGATACAATACTCCACCAATCATAGATTTGTATTTTCTCTAATCAGTTTTAGCAGATTCATCATCTTTTCTCAACTTACATCTGGTTACCATAGGCGTACTAACTAGTTTGGAGTCATCCATTCCAAACTTATTCAACAACTCTTTTACATACTTAGATTGTGAAATGAATATCCATTTATCAGTTTGATTCACTTGAAGACCAAGAAAGAAATTCAACTAATCAATCTTGGACATCTCAAATTCTTTTTGTATTTCTTCAAAAAATCTTTTACACATGCCTTCATTTCCACCAAAGATGATATCATCAACATATACAACTACTATCAATTTTTTTTTACCTTGTACATTGAAGTAAAGATTGCAAGTAGCAGAGCCTTTGCTGAATCCTTAATTTTTCAGGTATCTATCCAATCATTCATACCAAGCTCTAGGAGCTTGCTTTAGTCCATACAATTCCTTCTTCAACTTACAAACCATGTCTGATTTGTCAGATAACTGAAATCCTTCAAGTTGTTCTATGTACACTTCTTCCTCCAATTCACCTTTCAGAAATGTTGACTTGACATCCATTTGATACACTTTAAAATCCTTGTGGGTAGAGAATGCCAATAGCATTCTAATAGCTTCCATTCTAGCTATAGGGGAAAATGTTTCTTCAAAGTCTATGCCTTCAACTTGTGAATATCCTTTGCATACAAGTATTTCCTTATTTCTCACAACTTCTCCATTTTCATTTAGCTTGTTCTGGAACACCCATTTTGAACCAATTACATTCTTATTCATGGTTCTAGGAACTAATTCCCATGTTTGATTCTTTTCTGATTGTTGTAACTCTTCTTTCATAGCTTCCATCTAACTCTCATATTCACATGTTTCACGCCTAGACTTAGTTACAATTTTAGAGAGTAAACACATATTTACCTCAGCTACTACTTTACTTCTTGTCTTCATGCCTTTACTCTCTTCTCCAATTATCTGTTCCTCTGGATTATTATTTTGTACATACTTAGGAGTCTTAACAGTAGGTTCTGGTTCATTTTCTTCTTCTTATTTAGTCTGTTGTTCTTTCTCTTCTTCCCTCTCCTTATTCTCCTTAGGTTCTTGTCCACAGATAGGATCATTAGGTTCAAATTCACTCATCTCAATAGGTCTATGCATGTCTTCATCAAATTTCACATTAGCACTTTAAAAAATATTTCTCAATCTCTTATTGAAGCATCTATATGTTTTGCTCATAGTAGAGTACCCAAGAAAAATTCCTTCATCACATCTAGCATCAAAATTTCCAAGATTTTCATCATCTCTTTTAATGCAACATTTGCTTCCAAATACCTTGAATTACTTCATAGTAGGAATCTTACCAATCCATATCTCAAAAGGAGTCTTTGTGTTGCTTCCTCTAATCTAAACTCTATTAATAACATAAACAATAGTATGTATTGCCTATCTCCAATACACATCTAGTACATTTGATTCTTTCATCATGGTTCTTACAACTTCCTGTACTATCATGTTTTTCCTTTCAACTACCCCATTTTGCTGAGGGGTTCTCAGAGTAAAAAACTATCTCTTTATGCCATGCTATTCATAAAATGTATCAAACTCACTAGAAGTGAATTCTCCACCTCTGTTAGATCTCAAACATTTGATTTTCAAATTAACTTCATTTTCCACTCTTGCTTTGAACACTTTAAACCTATCTAGATCTTGTGTCTTTTCCCTAAGAAAAGAAACCCATGTCATTCAAGAATAATCATCAATAAGAAGCATGAAATACTTGTCACCATTCAGCCTTCCTATTCTAGTCAGACCACATAGGTCAGTTTGAATTAACTCCAACATTTTGATAGTAGAGTGCTCTTTTCCCTTAAAGCTACATCTTGTATGTTTCCCAAATTGACAACTTCTACAAATAGTATTAACAGGCCTTGTGATTCTAGGTAGACCTCAAAAAATATCTTTTGAACTTATTTTGACAAGATTATCAAAATTTACATGTCCCATTCTCTGGTGCCATAACCAACTCTCACTGACTTGATATACAAAGCATTGAACATCAACTCCATTAAGTTGATAGATGTTTCCATGAGTTCTCCTTCCAGCAGCAACCATATCTCCATTTTTGAATCCTTTTATGATTTCACGTGTATTATTCTAAAACACTAGTTTAAAACCATTGCTACACATATGTCCAACACTCAAAAGGTTATGCCTCAAACCCTTCACATAATATACATCATGAGTATTGTGTACTCCATCAAAACTAATTGAACCTTTCCCACAAATCTTAGCTCATGAATTATCACCAAACATGACTAAACCACCATCATAATTTTCAAGTTTAGTGAACTTACTTTTATCTCCGCTCATGTGATTTGAACATCCAGTAGTCTTCATCATGTCTTGCATGAAAGGAGGTGATCAAAGTACCTTCCATCTTATTCATTTTTTTCTCCAAAGCATTCTTGCTTGCACATTTTCTAGGGTTAGCAGATACAATTTTTTTTCCAAAGCTAAAAATAGGCATTCACTATCATCAACCTCATTTTCAGATTCATCATCAATGATTTTGGTTTCTTATTTAACATAATACAAATTCTTGTATTTCTTATCCTTTCTATCATTATCTTTATAATCATTTTTCTTCTTATGTACAACTTTATTTAGACATCTTGAAGCATAATGACCAATATTACCACAACTGAAACATTTAAAGGGAAACATATCTTTGTACTTTCCTGTACCTTTCTTCAACTTCCTAGTGAAGTTTGCTTCCAACTCATAAGAACCATCACTCTCCGGATTATCTTAAATATTCATTTCCTTAAATGTTGTCTCTGTCTTTTCTTCTTTCTTGTCTTCTTTCCCAAACTTTCTCATCTCAAATGCTTGCAAGGTTTCAAATAAGTGTTCTTTAGTATACTTCATAGGATCATACATCTCTTCAATAACTAAGATCTTATCACTATAGCAATTTGGTAGGGTGATCAAGATCTTCTCAATAATATCTTCATCAGTCAGCTTACCCCCATGATTCTTAACTTCATTTGTTGTCATCTCAACCCTGTAGAAATAGCTTGTAAACTCTTCACCTTCTTCCATTTTCAAATTCTCAAATTTGCGCTTTGCCACCAGCTTCTTTGTCAACTTTACTCAAGTTCATTTCCTTTAGATAGTTCTTCCAACTTCTTCCATACATCACAAGAAGTATCCAAAGAAAGAACTTTAGTTTGCTCAGTTTTAGATAAAGCACTGTAAATAGCATACCTCACTTTCTCATTCTCCTCATAAGAAGAAACCTCATCTACAGTAGAAGGACCATTCACAGGAGCAGTATACTTTGTCTCAACAGCCTTCCAGGTCTTGTAACCAAGAGAAACAATATATCCTCTCATTTTCACTTTCCAATCACTATAATCAAATCCATCAAACATAGGGATCACCAACTTATGTGCCATTGTATCTTCCTTAAGCAGTTAAGCTCTACACCAAGGAACCAAAGCTCTTATACTAATTTTTGGCCTTGCCATTGCATGAAAAGATCAACCTATCAATGCCTGATATAAACTTCAGATAAGATCCACAGGAGGTAGTTAAACCATGTCACAAACCCAAGTGTGATTCTGGAGAAGGAAGACCAAGGGACACACCATCAACAAACCTTCTATTAATATTGGGACTCAAGGCCTTACCAATAATTTATCTAGCTTGCTCCAACTTGAATTTCCATAACTCCTTTTTTTTTTTGTTGAGGTTCTCCAATCTCTTTATTCACTATACTCCATAGAACCTTTTCTCTCTAAGCATTCTTAACTACAATCTTCCAATTTGAAAATCCACTTCCATCAAAGATTGGTAAACTTTCCTTCATAGAGCCCATGTTAGAAAAAAAACAACCCTCAAACAAATAGATCAAATCACTTCAAAGATTATCTTGCTAATCAAATATCAGTCCAACAATATCTTAACCCTGTTAGAAGATTTCTAGCTCTGATACCATGTAAGAACAAGCCCAAATAATAAAACAACAGCAAACAAGGAAAAAAAAAGAATAAAAAAATTATGAAATGGCTCAAAGAAATTATATTGATCTAACTTGCTTACATACAATCCAACAACTTACCTCAATAGTAGTGTTGTTCAGAATGGACAACCTCATATTTATACTTGAGGCCTCTAAGATCTAGAAACATCTAATGTTCTAGATATCTCTAAAACTGGAATGTTCTTTTTCCTTGAACAATTTCTAGAAGGTTCTAGCCCTTCTAGAAGATTCTAGTTCTTCTTGAAACATCTTTTAACTTTTCTAGAAAATTCTAGTTCTTCTAGAAAAATCTTCTAACTTTTCTAGACAATCTTATTCCTTAACAAGCTAAATACTAAAAGATGATTTTGTAGCCACTGGGGAATATTTGCTTGGCAGGAGAGGAGCACCAATCTGTTGCATGGCGAGTATTTTTTCCTCACATTTTTGCAAGTTTTGCATCAAGTGAAAATGCTAAAATATATGAGCTTTGCACCTATTGTAAGGATGTCTCAAGGAAATCTGTGGAAATGATGGAAGCCCAATTTTTGCAGGCCTTTTGAGGATATCACAAAAATATTCGCAAATTACAAATCCTATGTTTATCACTACAAAAAAAAATCTGACAAAATGGTAGGAGAAAATTTGTGAAGGAGTCAATCATGGCACAATTTATGACGTGATGATGTGATTGCAGGATACACTAAAAATGAAATGTTTTGATTACAGATTATGGCAGCAAACTGTGATCAAAATGTATTCTCCAAATCAGCTTTTAGAAGCTTTTAAGTAATTATAATTTGCAAATCGAATTCCTCAAAATAACGCCTCAAGGAAAATGCGATCTCATTGAATGCATGATTATAGATTATGCAAAAAATGGAATGAAATAATTTCTGAATAAATTCAAAATGGTTTATGTTGTTTCAAATAATCACAATCAATAGGCGTAAATCCATGGGCCATGACTTTTATTTGTAGAATGAAACATTAATAGCATGAAAAAAAAAACAATCAGATTCTCATGCATCAGATCAACATATTAGCATGAAAATGTTACCACTATTTTTTCCATGAAGAATTTCATGCTAGATTTAACAATTCAATGACTCATTAAATGATTCATTAACAACACATGCATTAAAATGTTAGTGGTATATCATGATTATTTGAATAAAATGTAAATTTTTATGCCAATTAAATGATCAACATCGTGAAATATAAGGATGAAAAAAGAAATGTAAGCTATCAACTAAGAATGATATGCATTCACATAAAGGTTCACCATTTTGTATAGGCTGAACACTGAAAAACTGAATGATTTAATCTATAAATTCAAATCAAAATTCCAGCATATCATCAATAAAACCTTTCCAAATGAATATAAATGAAAAATGCAAACTAAACCATGTAAAAACCAAATAATGTGTAATAAAAAGAAAATCAGCTCCATTGTTTTCCTATTTCCCCATGATCTTGATTTATACATTGATGCTCTTAGATTTCTATGAGAACAAGTGCAACAAGAAGCTATGATGAATTGAAAAGAAGATTGATAATGTATTATCAGAATTCAATGTATGCTTTTTTGTTGAGAAGATAAGGTTTTTTTATAGATTTCCTCACACGGTGGATTCATGTTGTGGGAGAAATGTGGGATTAAAAAAACATGAGATGAGAAGTAAATAATTATCCCATATTCTTTAATCATATGCAATTGATTGAAATGGGAGAGATAAATGAGTGACTTTATGATATCATGGAGTTTTGGAATTTATATTAAAAGTTGATTTATGAATTATTTAATGGATTAAATGATTTAATGTTTAGTGAATTTAGATAAATTATTAGAATTTTTTATGTATTTAAATGATTCAATATGTATAGATATTTTAATGATTAATGCAAATGGAGCAATATGAAATTATTGATAAATTCAGATGTATAAGTGCTTATAAATGCATAAATGCTTATAATATGCTAATTATTTGAGTGAATTAATGAGTGAATAGAAGAAAGTATTAAATGAATCAATTAAATAGATAATAATATCCATTTAATTAATAGACAAAAAATAGGATAATTGTGAGGATAATTTTGAATTTCTACATAAATAAAGGAACATCCTCTACTATTTATCAAGAGCGTATCTTGTCGAGACTCCTCCAAGATCATTTGATATCCCTTCCCCTAAGAGCACAAAAAAAAAATCACTACAATAATTCATTTTGTGCATATCATAGAGTTCATGGTCATTCTACTAATGAATGTAAGGATTTA
>VDFB02181846.1:0-12003 GCA_007258455.2 Sequoia sempervirens
CAAGGTTTCTGTATGTTAGTTGTGAACAAGAATACTCCTATCTGTTTGTCAAGTCAAAGTCCATCACACTAGGTACAATGTCATCTTGGTTCTCTATACCTTAATGCATTGTACTACGTGTGTTATCAAACATAAGGAAATTGGATCTTCGAAAATCCTAACACTGCGGAAAGTAGTCATCATCATTTGCATATTCATCATCTTATGTCTTGTTGGAATGTTTTCTTCTCTTTCATTCCTCCTTTCTCTTCATGCTAACAAGGTACTATGACAGTTAATCATCATCATCATCATCATCAATCCTGCATCCACAAATCATTATCATATTGCATAACATATCATATAGGAAACATATGCATTGCATCTCCATATAAATGTATTATTATGAGCATTTTTCATAAATAAGCATGTCCATTTTTCATCATATTACATCCATTTTTTCCATCACATTGCACCATCACATTGCACCATCACATAGCATTCATTTGCATAAACATTTCATAATAATTTCATATTACCATCTACTGCATAATCAAAAATAATAGGTACAAGAACATTATAGATAATCGATTGCATTATAAGCATACATATCCACATCATATAAGCATCATAAAGTTATCTCTCATATTACATTAATTTTGCATGACATAAAGCATCACCATACCACTTTGCATTAACATATCATTTCATATATTATATCACATCACAATAAATGCATCATAAACATTACATTATCACTTAACATGTTTATGATAACATATATTTTTTATTCTAAGCATCTTAAAAACATCTCATTTACATCATCAACACATATTATATAAAACATGACCATTGCATTCACATTGCATCACATAATCATAAAAAAATACATATCGTCCATCAGTCATCCATATCATATAGAACACCTCATAAATAACCACATCGCATCATTTTTACATTTCATTGCATAAATCATTCCATATCATTATAAGCATTCAAAGCATAATAGGAACATAAAAATCCATTACATTAAAAGTGTACATCCATCCATAATCATTCTTTACATATCATTTCATGTATACACCATAAATCATCTCCATATCATTTTGCATATTACATCATCATCCATTTAATATCACATATCATATCATTTGCATCAACATACACAAATCATCATATAGATTACATCACCATATACATCATCATCCATCCACATCACATATCATATAAATCCATTTGCATATCATGTATAAAACAACATAATATAGATCTATTAATAATGCATACATCATCAAAAAAGAAATGCATCCATATATACATCATATAACACCATAACATGATTGCATAGCATACAGAAAAAAAACCATCCATACATGCATAAATAAATGATACACATCACATCATATCAAAATCATCATCTCATATATATCATCATTAGATAACTATCATAGTGCAAAATAATCGGATCACTATACATGTATGTCAATAAGTACAAAAAGGCCCAACGGGCTATAAAATATAAGCCAATATGACATGAAAGTATATCATCTCGATCAGAATGAGGCATATCCCTCCTATTTTCTGCCCTCACCTTTGTCACCATGACCTTCTACTAGTCTGTAGCTAATCCGTTGTGAGTAATCTGGGGCCCACTTTTCTCTGGCTACAGACTGGTGATAATGCATACGATAATAGTCTGCTTCCCGGATGACCTCCCTATAAGACCGAAGGGACATTGTGCTCTGAGAGGAGGAGGCTACCATGCTCTCTAGTTACTGTCTCCAGCCCATCTCTATGGCCGCCTATAGCTTTGTAGCCTGCCTCTGGAAAATGGCATGGTCTCTCTCGGCCCTAGCCTGATCCCTCTCTATCGTCAGGGTCTGAACCTGGGCTTGTAGTTGTGTAATCAGTGCATCACGGGGATCTGGCTGCCCTACTAGTTGTGCTCATGCAGGCTGCACATGAGGTTGATCCTCACCCTCAACTCATGGTGGTGCCTTTGCCTAATCCTGTTGCATAGCTGGCACCGGTTGTTGGTATTGCATCTAAACATTAGCCTAGACCGGCTGAAGAGGAACCTTGACTGGCTGATCCTGCTAATCACCATCTCTCTGTCCTCGTCCTCCCCCTCTGCCTCTCAACCTCCACCAAGCAGAGGGTGAGGATAAAAACACAAATCCAAATACCTACAAAACACAATAAAAAAACACATTAGGAGATCATATGCAAGTAAGAACAAGGATTCCCCATGAAATCCATTAGCAAAGTTTTAAATATGAAATAAAGCAAGAATGAAATGAAAGAATAAGAAAGCAAGCTAAATCCTATTGAAGACAATGCAAAATCTTGATCCCATGGGGGAATTGGTGCCAATTTGATGTGAAAATTGTCCTACACAGATTGGTTTCAGCTGCCCCTACTGTGTAGGCCTAATGTGTTTTTTTATTGTGTTTCTCGTCAATAGTAGGGGTGGCTAAAGCCAATCTGTGTAGGCCTGAGTAACCCCTAGATCCATAGGTCCCTGATCATAAACCCAAGGCCAGACCACCAACTGCTTGAAGCTTTCGACAGTCTCTAAGGCAGGAATGTATCACCCCCATGAACCTTGTGACACGGTGTGAGAAAATATGGCCACGTAGGTGTTGTCCAGCTGGTCCTGTGCCTCACCGAATTGATGCTGGACATGTTCGGGTAGGTATCTCTCCACCATCATATGCTCTTGCCCCTGCATGAAGCGGTCCTGGTGAGTAAAGAAGATTTGCTCAACATCATCATCCCATCCAGGACCCTCCTCTAGTGAGGAATCTTGTGCTCGCCTGTGTGTGTAAAGGACACACCACCTCTGTAACACCACACTAGGGGATCATTAGGCCCCATTGGCACTGCAACGACTCGTGAAAAAAGAACAACGATGTACTCCAATGCCCATATGTGGAGAAGTATAACACCTACTTTGAGTGCTCTGCCATCGAGGTAGACATACTCATGTTAGTCCCTGTAGAGCAAGGCTAGAAGAATAGGCCCCCAAGCAAAAAAAACTAGTCTATCGTGAACCATCCGCTCCCAATAGAGCCCCCAACTAGGACTGAAATACTGGCCTCACTGATCTAGGGCAACGAGACCTGAAATAATAGCCACAACCACCAAGTAGAGGGGAGAGGTTAGAGCCCTATGATGCTCAAGCTCTATCTAACCTTCGCAATAGATAACATCCTCTATAGTGAGGACTATGTGATAGGAATCTCGTCTAGCATCCATGTCGTAAATAACACACTGCTCATGAATTGGAAATCTGAGGATCCGCCATACATCCTCCAAGGTGATGGTGGCCTCGCCAGTGGGAAGGTGGTGTTAGGATTAGGTGTTGTACACCTTGCATAATGTTTGTAATGTTTTATTTATTTATTATGTGTGTGGTGCACCTAGGGGTTTTCTAGGTGAATGTGCATCACAAGGAGTTATAATGTTGGGGCCACTTTGTTGTATGTAACATTGGGACACATAATTGTAAAATGTAGTTATTTAATATTGGGGGAATAATAAAATAATAAAGTACCCAATATTAAATGTGGGCCCATGATGTAGCATTTTAAGCACATGAATTATAATACCAATTTGCGGTTCTTTGTGGGAGCTTGTTTCATAAAAAAAAGCAACCACAAGGGTAGTTGCTGCTTGACAAATTGCTGCGTGTTGAAGGTGCTGAGCTTGTGCATGCGGAGGGCTCTTGAAGCACAGATGGGATGTGTGTGGATTCATGTTTGGTCACATGGAATCCATGTATAGCTTGTGCTTCAAAAGTGTTCATGGAGTTTCTGTAGATGTATTGTAATGGGTTTTCATTGCTGAATAATATATGGAGTGTGGATGCTTTTGGAGGCAGGGTTTTTCCCTCTTGAGGGTTTTCCTGCATAGTCTTGTGTCATCTTGATGGGTATGTTGTCTTCCTTTGCATGTTGATGCTGGATGCATTTTACTGGTATTGCTCTTCAGGATTTGGGCTTTTGTGGAATTGGTCATTCTCATGGCTGGTGCAAAGCTCTTGCTAAGTGGAAAACAGAGCCTTTGGTTATTGGATCGGATAACCCCAGGGTTGTAAGAGAGCAAAGGCAAAATGGCAGATATGAGGGTTTTGCGGTGTATGCAAGATCCTGAGGGCCTTTGGCTCATTGGCCTGATTTAGGGTTGTTTGCAGATTTGGGGTGTGAGAAAATTTTGACAAAATAGGGTTTCTTGGTCATGCATTTAAATGAGGGTTTTGAGGGGGTGAAATTGTAGATGACCTCCTGAGACAAAATGGACCTCATGGTTGGATTCAGAGTGGCCGAGAGAGAAATTTTGACATATAATATGCCCTATTTTGGTTAAGGTAGTAATTTGTTTATAATTCCTTGTTCAAGCCCTATGTGGACGCTGAAGGTACAACAAGCAGTAAAAATAAAATAAAATCGAAAATAAAAATAAAAAGGAAATCCCACAAATTATTTTCCCCGCGAAATCAAAAACAAAAAAACATTAGAAAAAAAACAAAAAAAAAAATAAATAATAATTTGTGGGGAGGGGCGGATTCCCCCCCAGGTCGACCGCCGTACTCTGCAGCAGAGTACCGACGGTACTGTCGGTACCACCGGCTCTGCGGCGGCCGATAGTCCTATCGGTACTGTCGGCAGAGTCCGGCGGGGCCGGCAGGGTACCACCGGCAAGCCCGGCGGCTCTACCCAGCCCGTCAGGGCTTAAAAACAATTTAATAAAATTTGAATTTTTTTCAAAAGTCTGCCATGAATTTTTTAAAGACCGCCGAATTTCAAAATATATTTAGCCAGTTTTAATGATGGTGTCGGGTCCGCCATAAGGGGTGGAGAGCTTTTTTTAAAAAAAAATTTGGAAAATTAAACTGTTTTTTAATGGGATTTTCAAATCCGCTGCCCACCCACCACCGGAGCGCCGCCCGGGCGCCACCACAGAGCCACCAGGAGGGTTTTTTATAGCTTTTTTTTTTCAAACGGGCATAACTTTCACCCAGGGCATTGGATTTTCGATTTCTTATAGTCGTTGGAAAGCTGGTTCCGAGCACTACACAGTGGTATAGGTTTTGTTCCATGATTTTGCAATTTTGATAGTGTTTTTCTTGGTTGAAGTCAGATGTTCATTTTGAACTTTGAGAGGGCATATCGGGTGCATACGGAGTCGGATTTTGAGCTTTGAATAGTCAACGGAAACCTTGTTCAGAGCACTATGTAGTGGATCAGGTTTGGAGATATTTTGGCATGGTTTATTTGCTATTTTCTTTATCTAAGCTGTTTATGGGTCTCTTTGACTATGGTGTTATTATGAGCTTATGGATTGTCGGATTTGGGATATTTGATATTGGATTCATTGTATGCTCAGTTGTACATCTCAGATTATTCTACTTTTGACATGGTTATTAGCATGTATGTTGCATTGTTGTATCTACAAGTTGTGCAATGTTGTAGGCGGTCTATACTTACTTGTTGCACCTATGACTTGGATATGGGTTGTCTTTGCCCATTGATATTTCAGTGTTGATGCATGATCAGTTTTGGTGGCTTGGTTTAGTCGCTTGGTTTGTTGATTTGGTTGTCATGTTGAGGAGATGAGATGGTGTATTACCAAAAGTCAACCATGAGGCGAGATCTATGCGCCTTGACTACATGATTATGCGCATATGTGAACACAGCTTGGGCTGGAGTTACTGGGTACATTTGTAAGTGACTATGGTACGCTGGATGTTTTGCAGCATTAGAGACTTTGGCATGTTATGGATGGCTCTATGCGTGCACACTGGTGGCATTGACTGGTTCATGGTTGCAGGTGTATCTTCTGGCTTAGGGAGATTGCATCACGATGTCATGGATAGCTTGGTTACACGGTTCAGTGGGAGCTTGTGAAAGTGATGGTTTGGCGGTGTATCTTCTTGCTTTAGAGGATGGTTATCATGTTGTCATTGAGAGCTTGGATTCACATGTTTTGTGTGAGCTTATGACAGTGATGTGGTGTTGATTGTGTGCATCATGGTGCCATGGGATTGCTCGGTATCACGGTTCAGTGGGAGCATTTGGAAATGATGTGGATCCATTATTGATTATGGATGGTTGTCTTCAGCAGGTGATCTTTGGTGTCATGGAGGAGCTCGTAGATTCTGTGTGCTACAGTGAGAGTTCTTTGACATCGGTGTTGGAGATGTTGAGGTATTATTTATGACTTGTTGGTTTTGATAGGTGATCCTTGGTTGTAGGATGGTTTTGTTATTATGTCATGGTATACTCTTGATTACTAGTTTAGAGTTGTGGCATGGTACATGTTATGATGATTTGAGCATGTGATCTTCTTTTTGAGAGGATGTGAGATCATGGTGTCATGTTTATGTTCCTGATTCTACAGTTGGAGCTATGATTTTGATCTTGGTTGGTTCTCTTTGTATTGAGTACATTGATCATTTGCTTGGTGTTTAGCATGGATTGATCGGTTACAGGTGCTCATGGATACTTGGAGACATAGGTGAGGCTTGGTGTTCTCTTGTGGTTAGAGACATATTGATATGGTTACTCTTGATGAGGTTTTAGCAGGAAGTCCGAGGGAGCCTACACCTTTGGTTGGACGTGAGTTCAACTTGGACCGAAGAGGAGAGTGTTCTTGGTTGAGTCATGATGACTTGGATATCCTGGAGGAGCATTCTCATTCCCCACTCTTGGTCTACTTGGCAGTTCACTTGAGAGGTATTGCCCATTATTCTTTCAAGTGCATTATGTTTATGCTTTGTCTTCTCATGGATATGGATCTTGAGCCATGGATATTTGGTTTCTGGAGGGTTCATTTGAGGAGTGTTGGCATGCTTATCTCCTTGTACATGTTGAGTTTAGGAGATGGTTTATTGGGCTGATTTCCTTGGTTTAGGAATGATTACTTTGAGTTTGATCTTCTTGTTTTGAGATGCTTACATCCATGTTAGTTACATATGTTATCTTTGATCTTGGCAATTGGATGGATGGATGTTGTTATGGATTTTATTATGGGGTGTTATGGAGGAGATCATACTTGACACAGTTGGCATTTAGAGGTGTGTGTAGGAGGACATGCTACAGGGTTTGGTTTGCAGGTTTTGCTTATCAATGTGGATGTTCCTTGGTACTACATGTTTACTTTTATGAGATGCTAGTAGTAGACTTGGTATGCCTTTGTGATGGTGCCTTTTTTTTGGGATGTTAACGAAGTGACGCGTTGAATGCACTCATTCCAGGTTTGCATTCATCTTGACATCGCCCATGCAGTGGGAGCTCCTGGATGTGTATGTCATGCTTTGACAGGTTTGCACATGGAGTTTGTTATTGTGGTTTATGGGTGGATATGTTGTTGGCATAAGTTTACTATGTTATGTATACCTTGGAGGTATGGATAGTTGGATGTGTTGGCACTTGCTATGGGTGTCATTTCAGCTATGGTGATTTATTCTTGACAACTACTGATGCATATTGAATTCAATGTTTGTGCTTTGAGATATCAAGTTGAGGTAGGTTTATGCTTCTTTCTGATAGTTAGTGCGACATCTCTTTGGATGTGTTCTTATCTTAGTGCAGTTGGCATGGTGGAGGATGAGAGCATTCATGGATGAGATGGTGGTCACCTTGCTTAGTTTCTTAACTTGTTACATGTATCTTGATGGAGCACATGGAGCACTTGGATTCGAGGATGGTACATGTTACACCTATAGATTTTATTATTTATTTACCCCTTATACAGTATGTAATAGAGTAGAAGTGTAGAAATTAGTGTTGCTTTACACACTTTATAATGTTGTAATGTTTATTTATTTTATTATGTGTAAAAGAACACCTAGGGTTTTTCTAGAGTGAGCGTGTTACATCACTAGGAGTTATAATGTTGGGGCCACTTTATGTATATAACATTAGGACATAATTGTAAAATATAATTATTTAATATTGGGGAATAATAAAATATAATAAAGTACCCAATATTAAATTTTGGGTCACACGATTGCAAGTTCATGGTTTTGGGCACATGGTTTATGTAATACCACTTGGTAGTTTTATGGAGCCATTTCTATAAAACACTAACCATGGAGTAGTTGTTTAAGTTTGGATCAAATTGAGTCAAGGTTGAATGACCAGTTTCTTTACTTAGAATTTAGCCTTGAGTTAGACTTACATGCATGTGTGAGGGTTTGAAGCATGGCATAGGATGTGTGGATTCATGCTTAGTCACATGGAATGCATGGATGAAAGCAATGCTTGAGGAGAGGGACATTCATGGAGTCTCTGCAGAGATGTTATAATGGGTTTTCATTCTTTGAATAATACATGGAATTAATGGATCTTTTGGAAATTTGAGTTTTTTTCCCTCTTGAGGGTTTTCCCAGGGTATATCTTGTGTCATCTTTGATGGGTATGTTGTCTATTCTCTTGCATGTTGATGTTGAGTATTTTACTTGCATGTTTCAGATTTGGGTTATGTGGAAATTCTCATTCTATGGCTGCATAGTTTCCTTACAACAAAACCTACAAAAATCAAGCTAGATCAAGTGAAGTGGGTCCAACTTCAAAATTCCTCAAAATTTCTCAAAATATTGAGTCAAAAATTAGTTATGGGGTTCACGCATGGTTCACCAATATGTATGCATGTAAAATGGAAATAATAGAAATATGCCTTCAAATAGCTTAAAACAAACCAAAACACATGCAAACCTCATAAAGAAATCAAATACATGCAAATATCAAAATATTAAATGTATTATGTTGAGTTGTTGAAGATTTGAATGTGGTTGCTCAAGAATCTAGTAGCATAATAGTAGTGTAAAAGATGTTGATATATGAAAATAGGATGGGAGGCCTATTCTTTATAGAAAGACAATTTCAAATGAAGGGATAGGATTGAAAGATGAAGAATGGTGTTTAATCGATGAGGTTTCTTAGAAGCAAAGATAAATAGGGTTAGTGAAAAAATAGGGTTTAGATAAGAATTGACAGTGGAGATTGAATTATAAAATAACTCAATCAAGGGTGAATATTAAATGAGATGTGAAAAGATAAAAATGACATGCATAAGAGATTAGCGCAAAAAAAATAGGTTGTTGGAGGAAATTAAATAATTATAAAATTATTTAATTTAAGAGGGAAAGTGAATAATTAAATAATTAAAATAATTATTTAATAGTGGAGGGAAAGGAGAAAATAATTAAATAAATCTCAAGTTTATTTATTTATAGGAGAAAAGGCTAATGAATAATTAAAAAATTAATAATAATTATTTAGTTATAAAAATAAAATAGGAACATGAATAATAAAATAAATAGGAATTTATTTAATTATAAGGTAAAAATGATTAATTAGTGACATAATTAAATAAATATAATTTATTTAATTAATCAAGGAGGAAATGAATTAATTAAATAATTAAAAATTATTTAATTAATAGGAGAATATGACCTTAGGGGATAATGAAACAATTAAAATTATTTAATTATACGAGGAAGAATTAATGTGAAAAATGGCATTCATAGGTTTAGGACATTTTTTAGTGTCTAGAAGACCAATTTTATTCAATGTATTGTAGACCAACTGAATGACCCTATCAATTCAGAATGCTTTGCATTGCTCTCTTAGATCATTAACTTTAGTGATGTAGTCTTAGATGTTGTCAAAGTTCTTAGAATAAAGGCTCATTAGTTCATTATCAATTTGATAGCCTCTTACTTCATCCATAGTATCATACAAGGTTTTCAATTTGTTTTAAAATTCATGAGAATTTTTTACATGATACAATTTGAAACAATAAATCATGAGAAACTATTCTACGAAGACATCCAAAGACTTTAGTATGTCCAATCATCCATTTTATATCTTTATCCGCATTTGTACATTCAGGTATCTTATTTTCAACATATAGAGAATGACCTTTAGTCATTACAATACTTCATGCATTTTGATGCCATGTTGAATAATTATATGATGTGAGCAAATGAATCTTAGAATGATCCATGGAAAGATGAGCACATGAAAACACATCAAAGCAATGCACCAAGAGGATCCACCAAATTACTCAATCAAGAATACCCTCTAGCAATATATGATCTGACACTTTATATTTAGTACATTTACAATGCCAAGATGGATCAAAGATGGAAAATTACAACAATATCTCAAATTGAGATATACAATCTAAAATTACACTTTCTCAATATGATTTAGACTAAAAATGAAGCCTTCCCAAAACCAACTTTCCAACAATATCTTGTTTACAAAAAAATGGATTTTCGATCAACAGTTATGAATTTTTGAAAAAAAAAAAAGAGTTTATCCTGTAGTGACAACCCTTCCAACAAAATAAAAAATTTCCAAAAATAAAATTCATCTAAAGTGGATAAATTGTATATAAAAATAAGGTATTTTGGGCCATCTAAATGCAATGGAAACATCCATTTTGGCTATAAGTGCTCCAATAAAAAGTTGTTCACTAGATCTAAGCTTCAAACCCCAATTTTCAACTACATCATACAATAGCCATATTGAGTGAAATAAAAAACTAGATCTAAAATTTTTGGACATTATAAACTCAATAGTGGGGTTAGATTTGCACAAACATGCTCCAAAATGAACCTACAATACAAATCCACATAGAAAAAAAATCAAATATGGTATTTTTTTCAAAAAAAAAAATTCTTCAAGTTATCATACGGTGCAAGAGAAGAGCATACTCAACTTTTCAAGATCTCTCAAAAAATCACTATACAATGAAACCCAACCCACTTTGATACAATGTTAGAGTTGGCCATGAAGATACCCAAGATCTAGAGGCAAAATGGAAAGCACAAAGAGATCAATATGTAATGCTCAAGATTGGATCACCTCATTATATAGCCAAGGTGATACATAAGATGCCATACTTGATTATTACAAGTGTCTTAATCTTATGATATGAGACAACTTACCATAACTACCTAGGAAAAGATAAAATCTAGACATGGCGACTAAGTCTTCTAGAAATAATCTTAGGACCTGAGTAAACTTAACATGTGTATATGTCCCCTAAGCCCCTAGTGAATGAATTAACTACATAAAAGATATTTATTCACATCCACAGTATGAAGATACTTCCAGAAAGATATTTGGAAAAAGATTGAACAAAATTATCAAGATAAATCCCTAATGAATAATTCGTTCAAGATTGATTATGGGACTTGGAATTTCTATTTTTCTTATATTTGTTTCCTATTTCACAAATAATTCCCTTGAATTATCTCTTATATATAAGATAATATTCATGTTTTCTAACTTTTCCAACATGTAGCAGTTTCATGGACTTTCATAGGACCTATATTTTTTAGAAACGAGAAATGACCATTTATGTATCTAAAAATAGCGTTTGGAGGTGTAACTCATAATGCAACATGCCACATCAACATGTCTAATGAGAAGTTTTCTTAAAGCATATTTTTTAAATGCCATCATAGAATCCCTAGTAGTTGAAAAATATGATATCATTTGTTGTTAGAACAATATCATATTTCTATTTAAAATATAGCTTATATGAAACTTAAATGATCTCCATACCATTTTCTAACTATAAATTTTGTTATATTGAACCTTTATATCCAACATAAATGACCTAATAGTAAAAGACAAAAAGATTATGTATCATTATAAAAACAACACATTATTATTGAAAATACATCTTATATTCAACTTTTAATGATCATTAAACTTTTTGAAAGTCTCTCTCATTTCATGATAAAACACATATTATTTATTGTGCTCATATTTTATATATGTGATAGGATAGCCATATAATATGTACTCCAATATATATATATATATATATACATATATATATATATATATATATATATATATATATATATATATATATATGTTGCTACACAATTGTTGTATACATAAAAATAACATTTTTCTATGTTATAAAAATATGCATTTACATGAGAATTTTATTTTATAATTGGAGCATTTTTATAAAATAGTTATGATATTTTAT
>VDFB02181847.1:0-17507 GCA_007258455.2 Sequoia sempervirens
GTGGGGATGGAACAAACTAGTGTGAGGAGGTCCCATAGACTGGAAAAGAATAAAAAAAGAACCTTGGTTGATGAGATTTCTAGTGACTTAGAGCACACCGGTGGTAGGACTGAAGGCAAAAAAGACACTGTTGAAGAGTTTAACGAAGGGTTTGTGGAAGGCACTAGCAATTTTCCAGACATGAACAAGGGGGCTTAAGGAGGATTCCACTCACTCCTCTAACTCCAAAGCTGGTGAGGAAGAGGAGATCTTGAATGGGAAGGGCAAGAACGTGGACCCTGGTGTGTTGCAGGACTGGGTTGCTAAACTAGAGCAAAAATTCTTTGGTCTGGCCTAGTTCACGGTTAAGATGATCCACAGATCTATTGTCACTCTGTTTGATGTCATCAAGGAGGAAGTAGATAAAAATTTTGAGGGAGAAGGACCCAACCAGATT
This sequence comes from Sequoia sempervirens, assembly GCA_007258455.2. Lineage (NCBI taxonomy): Eukaryota > Viridiplantae > Streptophyta > Pinopsida > Cupressales > Cupressaceae > Sequoia > Sequoia sempervirens. The sequence continues at coordinate 437 of VDFB02181847.1, forward strand.
GGGGATGATGTGTTGAATCTTCTGGTCCAAAAATGGGAAAATGTAGACAATTAGTGTTTGGATTTGGATGGTGTTGGTATTCTTATGTTAATGTGTTGTGTTTGTGTCCTATGTCCATTGTTTTTGGCTATAGAATTTTTGATAATGTTTTGAACTAGTTCCTTTTTGGCCCTTTGGGCTCTCATGTAAAGGGTACAACACCTTGTAAATGTTGCTTATATAATAAAAAACAAGTATAATATAATGTTAATTTTACTATTGGAACATTAAATTAAATAATTAAATTTAGAGAATTTAAAACATTATTAAATTTATATAATAATTATTTTAAACAGTAATTATAATATAATATATATTTTAATAACTTATTTTTTAATTAAATAATTAGGTAATCATATAAGAAAATAATATTATTTAAACATAATTGTATACCCTGATATTTGCACTTCTCTAAATGAGCAAAACAACTAAAAACATGAAAAACAAAATATCAAGGACACCTCAAGATTAGCCAAAAGAGAGTGACAAAACACTAAAAAAAGTGGATAGCACCAGACAAACAGTTTTACCTTCCTTTGTAGTTGATACTCCTTTGATTGGCCCTTGATTAAGATAGGATGTGTGCTCCTTGATGGCTCTATTGAAGATCTTTGCTATGTATTTGGATGCAAATGCAAGTGGATGTGATTGAAAATTGGATGAGTGCACAAAATGGCAACATGTAGTTGCAAATTGACTAAGTGTTGAGAAGGAAAATTGGCAGCATAAGGTTATGAAAATTAAAAGTCTCTTTTTTTTCAAATGCCCTTGAGGAGGGGGGATTTATAGAGCAACTTGAATTCTCTAGAGAATTCAAGGGCCAAGATTGATCCAACAAGACCAAGGTGAAGGGCTATGGTGGGTTGAGAACCCACAAGCCCTCACATCTTGACATGTGGAGGGTGGAAGTGGCCAAAGGGGATGAGATGGAGATGAGGTGTCAAGAGAAAGTACATGAGAATTTGGGAAAAGGACATGCACAGCAGGGGAGTGAGGAGGATTTCCACAAAGGGATTTCTTGTTCCCAAGAGAGAATAAATTGAAAAAGGGCATTTTAGAATTTTTGGAACATAAAATCTACATGGGAAAAGGAAAGGTGGTTGGGGATATAAATGTGAATTAAAAATTCACACTCATAGGATGACCTAGAAGATAAAATGTGGGCTCCAAAAAGGTGGGACTTGGTTACATGTGGAGATTGTGACAAGTCCAAGGTTCTAGAAGCCTTGGAAAGATGGAATGTGAATTAAAAATTCACATATAAAAGAGGGGAATCTAGGAAGAATAAAAAGGAATTAAAAATTCCTTGGAGAATGATTAGGCTTAATTAATCAATAATTAGAAGAATAAATAAGGATTAGAAGCCAGCTTGCAAAAGTTGGAGGATGTGACACATCCTAATCAAGGATTAGGCATGTGCACATCCCTAATGAAAAAATTAGGAGATGGATTAGGATTAGATGAAAATGACATGTGAGGAATTAAATAAATGTATTATTTATTTAATTTATTTGATGAAAGGAGGATTAAAAGAGTAAAGTATTTAATTAAAGATATTAATTAAATAATAATAATATTACTTAATTAACTCATATAAGAGGATGTTTAGACGAAAAGTGATAGATTTGGATAAATTAAGTGTCAAATTTGGATGTCTACATTTTGCCCCTCTTTGAGATGGTGTTACGAAGTAGCATCATTTCAAAGAATATTAAAATATAGAACCTAGAAGAAGATGGTTAGATTGGAAAAGATGCCCCAGTCATCCAAAGGAGTGACTAGGAAGGGAAAAAGAAAATGATAAAAAATAGGGATGAAGGATGCCCCCTCGAGAGGACATGCAGGTTGAAGAGAACATGTGTGTGCTCTCGAAATAGATGATGTGATGCAAGGGGAGATGAGGAAGATGATGCAAGGTGATGGGTAAGAGAGTAAGTGATATGGAGATGGATGAAGCACAAATGGATTTTAAAAGGTGATGTTGCCCCAGTCAAGGTACAAGCCAAACTGGGGTTGATGATGGATGGAGTGTTGTTAATGAGGGAATGAAGGATCCTGAAACAACACGAGGATATGGAAGGATACATCCCACTGAGTGGTATTGATGAGGGAAGGATACATCCCAAAACACCACTAAAGGATAGGGAGGAATACCTCCCGATGATGACGAAAGTGTTGTTGATGAGGGAAGGATACATCCCAAACAACACTAAAATGATGATGATGATGATGAGGATGATTGGATGATTCAGGCTAAAGGGAATGGATGGTGATTGGATAGAGATGTGAGATAAGGATGAAGGATGAATGAATGGGGGATTGTGATATATAAGAGGATGGGGGATATATGCAAGATGATGGAATGGAGAATGAAATGCAGTCCTAATGCAATTTGCCATCTTTGGAGCACTGATTTTTGCTATAGCATAAGACACAAGACGCCAGGGTATGAAGAACCAAGGCGGATTAGTGTTTAATGCATAAAACACACATAACAAACAAGAAGGCTATCCCAACACCCCAAAGTCACAATGAATTTGGTTGGGTCAGGTATTGGGATAACCACAAGCAAACAAGGATGCCCCAGCATAACACAAGACCTCGGGGATCTCGGTGGGTACTATGTGGGACAACCAAGAAGACAAAAATAGGCATAAAAAGATCAAGATATGCCCCTATGTTGACCAATCAAAACACACCATAATATGATGGATTATGGCGGTTTTGACAAGTGATGATAGGGAGCTCAAATGATAAACAAAAGCCAAAAGCATCAAAAGATCGCAATCAATGTCAAATGTCCTTTGCCATAGGATCAAGGGGATGGATGGGATTGATGAGGTCTTTTAGGAAGGATGCATCCTGTTGAGACCAAAGATGATGGATATTAAAAGATCGTTATGACACGGGATGTTCAAAATCGATTGGATCTCATGATACAAGTGGATCTCGTTTGTTAAGAATCAGCTAGATAAGGGCATAGCTTGATGGCACGACACAAGGAAGACAAGACATGGGACTGACAAAACCTAAAGACCTAGGGGCTCGGGGGCCGATCAAAGATTAGCCTTGCCTATGTGAAAGCGCAGAGCCCTCGTAGTTCAGTGAAAGGTGGACGACTGACCAAGATGGAGACCTTGATGGATGGTAAAGATAGGATGGACAAAAGGAGAAAGACCGATGATAGATGATAGAGGACCAAAGTGGACAATGAAGATCGATGATGGAACCCCGGGGGTAGATCAAATGATCAACCTTGCCTACGTGAAAGCACAGGGGCAACGTAGTTCGACAAGACCAAAGGCAAACAATAAATAAAGGATAATAAGATGATAGGAGAAGTGGATAAAAAGGTGGGACTGATACAACAAGATAGGATAGACCTAGTGGATTGGATAGGATGATGACGATCACATAAAGCTCAGGGCTGAGATAGTTATCCAAATCGTTAAAATGACTTGAAAGGATGAGATGAGTGATGAAAAGTGATAGGGATTGGAAAGATGTGCAAGAGAAATAGGAGTGATGACGAGTAGATAAATGACATTGGGTTGCATGGGGGGAGGTCTATAGCCAGATACCAATGACAAGGGATTGTGAGATGGGATGAGGACAAAGAGGATAGAATGGATAGAGATATAGGGATGGGGATGGGAGGGATTGTTTGGATGGATGGGAATATAAGGATTGGGAGATGAAAGGGATGTTAGGATAGCTGGATACAAAGAGAAGGATGGGGAGATGGAAGGGATGATGTGATAGATGGATACGAAGACAAGGATGGGCAGATAGAAGGGATGTTGTTATGATAGATGATTTCTCCAAGGACTATGTCACAAAGGAAGCAGATGCCCCCACTCTAGATATGTCATATATGATGAGGCATGAGGGCCGAAAGACAAGTGGATCAGAAGATAAAGGAGATAACTAGATGAGAATAGGATGGGTGACTAAGGAATATGATAGAGCATGGATGAAGGGAATGTATACTAATAGGTGTCCAAAGCATGCATAGATAGGTGCCCCAATTTTGATCAGGATCACAAGAAGGATGGAGGGAATGGGAGATAAATGGGATATGATGGTAGGTGCGGAAAATAGGAGGGATGGAGGGATTTATGAAGAGGACGGATAACAGGAAGACGGGTGCATAGCTAGAAACATAGCGGATGGAGGGAATGCATATTAGGAAGTTGCCCCCAAGTGCAGATGGGGATTTATGCATGACGCCTATTTGCCAGGTTTTCATCATGGTACTTATCCAAGGTGCTTGTTTGCCAAGTTTTCACCATTGGACGAATTATTTCTCTTTACTTTTTTCTCTTTTTTTTTTGACTTTTTTGACTTTTTTGACACTGAATTTTTGGATAGCAAGGGGATGAAAATGGATAAGGATAGGGATGATGATAAGGGGATTTAGAAGATACATGATATGGATACGGATGGATGACTTCAAGCATCAAGTGAAATACATGATAAGGATATGGATGCAAGCATCAAGTTCTATACGAGGTAGTAAGAGCCCATGTTCGAACCGACTATTGGATAAATGGATTATGAGGACAACCTTATGAGGATAAATGGATTATGCAAGAGGATGAATTAGGGGGATTTGATGGGGGAGATATGTGGGGTAATGGATGGGATGCTACAAAGGGTATGGATGGAATGATGGGGTGGATATGTGATGGGGAGATGTGTTCAGGACCAACATTGGCACATGTGGTGGTGGATGTGAAAAGATAAGAGGATTACTGGATGGAGAATGTGTGGATAATGGAGGAGATGGGGTGGTGAAATTTGGAACATAAGGACCCAAAACAGACTTAGGAGATGAAAGGGGTGTATGACTAGCTTTTGGATTAGCAACTTTGGACGTTCGTACAGATTTTTCATATGGTGGCATTGCATCTTTTTTCTTTGGGATCCACATGGTTTTGATCTTTGCTTTGGTGGGCCTTTGCGACCTATAGATGTGATTTGGATTTTGGATTTGATTTTTCTTTGCTTTAACATGTCTTTTAGAGGGGACACGGGAAGCTATAAATTCATGTGGATGCTTAGATTTATGCATTTTTCCTTTAACAGCCAAAGTGCTTTTAGTAGCAATGGGATGGGTGTGAAGAGATGGATGATGTGGAGCGAGGAAGGGAGGAGTATGTGGATTATGTGTAGACGGAGGATGTGTAGGTATGTACCTTTGTTGATCCTGATTGCGGGACATGTGAGAGGGATGTTTATGATGGATGAGATGGATAGGTGATGAATGGATGAAGGGATAGATAGGATGCGATGGAGGAGGTGATTTTGGGATATATGGACCCAAAGTAAATGGAGTGGGTGGAGGGACATAAGGACCCAAGATGGATGGAGTAGATGAAGGATGGGATATGGTGGATGGAGGGATGTAAGGACCCAAGATGGAGGGAGCAGATGAAGGAGGAATATGGACGGTGGTTTTGAGGCGATACGATAGAGGAGGAGGAATGGCAACATATGATCTAGTGGGGCGATGGGAAGAGCCGACATTTCTTTTGGAAAAGGCTCGTTGAGGACGTCTAGAGGTTGTACCAACATCTTTAGATTGTGAGGCTTGGGAAATAGGTCCAAGACCTTGCATGTAGACTTGTTCTTTGACTTGGATGGGCTCTAAAATACCTTGCTCATGAAGGCCTAGACCTTTCCCTTGATAGTTCATTTTCTTGAGCATGCGATCCATGATAGGATTTATGTTATTTTGAAAACGTGATGCGAGTCCATTATTAGGTGGAGGATGATGGGCGGTAAATACACTGTGTTTTTCTTCTGCAAGGAGACCACCATGGAAGAATGTGAGAGTACCAAGGGGATATGCAAGCGGTGTAGGTATAGCAGTTTTAGGCGATGATAGGGGATCATGAGAGGGAGATGGTGGGATAGCAGCATGTGGATGGGTGATATCAGGAGAGGGATTAGGGGATATGATAGGATTTGGATTTGTGGTAGCAGGCTCATGCAATGGGGATGAAGATGGATCGGTGGACACAAGGGGATCATGGGGTGGAATGGATGGGGGACTACAATCTTGAGGTGAACTAGATAGGATGGTAGGATCTTGATCTAGAGAAGGGGATATATTGGCATGCTTTGGATTAGACTCTTGGCATGACACATCTTGTGTGGATGGAAGGATAATAGAGTGTTGGAGAGACTCTTTAAGTTGGGGAGATGGAAGGATGGAGGATTCGATGCAGTCATCAGAATGGATTTGGGCATCATCGATGGGTTCGATGACTCTTGGAGTAGGAGGTGGATGTTCAATGGATTCAATGGATTTAAAGGATGTGATGGTAGGAGATGGGGGCTTGGTGGATTCAGAGGGTGTGATGGTAGGAGATGGGGGCTCGATGGATTCAGAGGGTGTGATGGTAGGAGATGTGGGTTCAATGGATTTAGTGGGTTTAGTGATTTTAATGGTTTGATCAGTGCTAGGGGTGGTAACAACAATGATAGGTGTGGTATGGAGAAGGCTCTCATCACTAGTTACCATGGATGATAGATTGGGATGGCATGGTTCCATGACTTCAAGATGTGGAGTTGGGGGTGGCTTCTTTGTTATAAGTCCTTGGAGAATTTCTTGAGTGAGGGACTTGAATGCTCTAGGTTGAGATGGTGTGGTAGGAGTGGATGATGGATTATGGATTGGTGGACTAGGGTTAGATGGAGGAATGGGATTGAATGTAGGACTATGAGTAGATGGGGGATTAGGAGTAGATGGATGAATGGGATTGGATGGAGGACTAGGAGTATATGGATGAATGGGATTGGATGGAGGACTAGGATTGGATGGACAGTTAAGGTAAGGATATTGGAGTGGTGAATTAAGATAGGGGGACATGGATTGTGGATTAGGACAAGAGGAGATAGGTGGTGTAGTGGGACAAGAGGATGTGGGGGATGAATTATAATAAGGGTATTGGGATGGTGGATTAGGATGAGGATATGTGGATGTAGGATTAAGGTAAAAGGGTGTGGATGTAGGATTGAGATAGGAAGATACGAATGTAGGATTAGAGTGAGTAGATTGGCATGGAAGATTAGGGTAGTGGGTATATGTGGATGGGGGATTAGGATAGGGGTGTTGAGATGGTAGACTAGGATAAGAGGGTGCGGGTGTTGGATAGGAGGATGATGTAGATGAAGGGTATGATGGATATGACGGATATCCCTTGTTAAAGGTAGTAGAAGCAACATGATTAGGCATGGACGAAGATATAACGGGATAACTCGAGGGGGTGATTGGATTTTGGAAAGCGGGTGGAGAAAGATTACTAGAGATGATAGTGTCAATGGGATCTATGTCGTATACCTCTTGATCAACAAGACTTTCGTTATCATCATCAATACAATTAGAGTTTCCCTTGACCACTATTGATGAAGGATAAGGATTCATGATGGTGAAAAGATAAAGAGGATCGATAAAAGATTTTGGATGGAGATGGATGAAAGCTCAAATTCGAATTTGGGTCAATCTCAGATCAGGATTGGACTAAAGCTCATATTAGGATGATTGGATGGGATTGCTTTTGATTTTGATGGGATTGGATTTGGATTGGATAAGGTTGATTGGATTTTGATTGAATAGATTGGACTGGATTGGATTGGATTGGATTAGATTGGATTGGATTAGACTAGATTGGATTGGACTGGATTGGATTAGATTGGATTGGATTTGATTTGATTGGATTTGGATTGGATTGGATTGGATTGGATTGGATTTGGATTGGATCATAGAAGGTGTGAGGGGAAGACCTTAAGCTTGATCACGTGAGATTACCCTTAGTAACCTTAGAGCTTTGATTGATTAATAGGATGATTACGACACCGAATCCACCTTAAGCTAGGAATGGATTGATTAGGCCAAGGATGATAACTTGCAACACCGAATTCACCTCAAGATGGAGGCGAATTGATTGGGTTTGAAGTTAAAGACTAATAATCAAGTTCAAGTGCTATGGTCAATTTAGGTAATCACTTTGTAATACAAGGGTAGGACGGTTTGTTTATGGGTGGTGTTTTGGAGATGCAAATGGTAAGAAATTATTGGTGGATTAGGAAGAAATTAGAATAAATGGGGGATTAAGGATAAATGTGGAGGGCGTATGGGGATTTAGGATGGTCGAACGAAAGGTTGGAATAAGGAGATGGAGGTTTAAAAGGGGTAAATGGAGGTTTTTTGATGGTTTAAAGTGACAAAACGAAGGTTTGGGATGATGAGGTAATGGTTTGGAATGGTAAAATGAAGGTTTGAAGGCGGAATGAATCCAAATGGAGGGGTTTCGGGTAAACGCACTTTTGTAGCAAAACAGGGGTGTAATTGCACTTCTGCAGCAAAATAAGGGCATGATTGCACTTCTGTAGCAAAAACAGGGGCGTAATTGCACTTCTGCAGCAAAAACAGGGGCGTAATTGCACTTCTGCAGCAAAAATAGGGGCGTAATTGCACTTCTGTAGCAAAAACAGGGGCGTAATTGCACTTCTGCAGCAAAAATAGGGGCGTAATTGCACTTCTGCAGCAAAAACAGGGGCGTAATTGCACTTTTGCAGCAAAAACAGGGGCGTAATTGCACTTTTGCAGCAAAAACAGGGGCGTAATTGCACTTCTACAGCAAAAATAGGGGCGTAATTACACTTCTGCAACAAAAATAGGGGCGTAATTGCACTTCTGCAACAAAAATAGGGGCGTAATTGCACTTCTGCAGTGGACCAGAGGCTTGGTTTGATGCAAATGGCTATGGCAAGGACTTTAAAATGATAATGATAAGGCCAAATTGTTAAGAGTTCACTGGTTTTTTCACAAGAAAACACTCTCAAACAAATACAACCCTATAATTAGTGTTAAGGGTATGGCCAAAGTGGTCTTAATCTAGGATGCACAAGGTATCTAGGGAGTCCTCGATATACTCTTGGTACGTGAGGCACAACCGTGAACACCAGCCCATCACAAGCGTGAGTCGGGAACCCCAGCGAGATACTGAAGGGCTCGGACCAACTCTTCACGTCTATCTAGGTATCACCCTAGCTTCGACGCTCCGCCAATTACGATGTGACTGGATTGGGGTACAACTTTCGCTCTCCCCCCTTTGTATACCCCGTCGGTACGCGTGGTTGGAATCGTCCCTTGGGGTGATGAAATCCCCAAGCAGGTCCCACTATGAAGAAAGCAATAACTACTTCCAACTACTCCCCAGGCTCACACGAAGTGCAAGGGGAAAGCGAAAACAAGCTACTACTCCCTTAGGGTAACACAAAGAGACAAAACAACAAGCAACAAATATTACTCCTAATTAAGCTATGTTCTTAGAAAATAGCAAGGATAATTTTAAAGAAGATTGAGCAAACGGATAGCCCTGCAAGCAAATATTAGATATTTTATCCCGCTTTCTCCATCAACTTCACAAGAATATGCTGCAAAAGGTTAGCACAAAACACATGTGTCCTTGCAAGAACAATGTTAATAAGAAAAACAGCAACTAAATCTGAAATTAGAACACCAATTTTACCTTCCAGGAGGCGCAGTCGCCCTTCTGTAGCAAAACAGAGGCATAGCCGCCCTTTTGCAACAAAACAGGGGCGTAGCCGCCCTTCTGCAACAAAACAGGGGCGTAGCCGCCCTTCTGCAGCAAAAATGGGGCGTGGCCGCCCTTCTGTGAAAAATGGGGTGTGGCCGCCCTTTTGTGAAAATGGGGCGTGGCCGCCCTTCTGTGAAAATGGGGCGTGGCCGCCCTTCTGTGGAAAATGGGGCGTGGCCGCCCTTTTGTGAAAAATGGGGCGTAGCCGCCCTTTTGTGGAAAATGGGGCGTGGCCGCCCTTCTGTGGAAAATGGGGCGTGGCCGCCCTTCTGTGAAAAATGGGGCGTGGCCGCCCTTCTGTGAAAAATGGGGAGCATTGGCAACCCTTTTAATGAAAATGGGTGGCCCTTTGTGAAAGTGGGTGGCCGTAGCACACTGTGAAAATGGTGTGTATACTGTGAAAAAATGATGGCCCTTTGTGAAAAATGGGGCATGACCGCCCCTCTGCGGAAAAATGGGGCGTGGCCGCCCTTTTGTGAAAAATGGGGTGTGACCGCCCTTCTGTGGAAAAATGGGGCGTAGCCGCCCCTCTGCAGAAAAAATGGGGCGTATTCGCCCCTCTGCGACGCGTTCCTGCAAAAACTTAAACAACAGAAACGTAAAATATGGGAGCCCGTTTGTGGGTCCCACCGGCGTGCCAGAAATGTATACCCTGATATTATGCTATTCTAAATGAGCAAAACAACTAAAAACATGAAAAACAAAATATCAAGGACACCTCAAGATTAGCCAAAAGAGAGTGACAAAACACTAAAAAAGTGGATAGCACAAGACAAACAGTTTTACCTTCCTTTGTAGTTGATACTCCTTTGATTGGCCCTTGCTTAAGATAGGATGTGTGCTCCTTGATGGCTCTATTGAAGATCTTTGCTATGTATTTGGATGCAAATGCAAGTGGATGTGATTGAAAATTGGATGAGTGCACAAAATGGCAGCATGTAGTTGCAAATTGACTAAGTGTTGAGAAGGAAAATTGGCATCATAAGGTTATGAAAATTAAAAGTCTTTTTTTTTTCAAATGCCCTTGAGGAGGGGGGATTTATAGAGCAACTTGAATTCTCTAGAGAATTCAAGGGATAAGATTGATCCAACAAGACCAAGATGAAGGGCTATGGTGGGTTGAGAACTCACAAGCCCTCACATCTTGACATGTGGAGGGTGAAGTGGCCAAAGGGGGATGAGATGGAGATGAGGTGTCAAGAAAGTACATGAGGTGGAAAAGGACATGCACCTTGGGGAGTGAGGAGATTTCCACAAAAAAGGATTTCTTGTTCCCAAGTGGGAGTGAAAGAGACATTTGAGGAATTTTAGAATTCCTCAAAAATCTACATGGGAAAAGGAAAGGTGGTTGGGGATATAAATGTGAATTAAAATTCACATTCTTAGGATGATCTAGAGGGTAAAAGGAGGGCTCTAAAAAGGTGGGACTTGGTCACATGTGGAGATTGTGACAAGTCCAAGGTTCTAGAAGCCTTGGAAAGATGGAATGTGAATTAAAAATTCACATATAAAAGAGGAGAATCTAGGAAGAATAAAAAGGAATTAAAAATTCCTTGAAGAATGATTAGGCTTAATTAATCTGTAATTAGAAGATAAATGAGGATTAGAAGCCAACTTGCAAAAGTTGGAGGATGTGACACATCCTAATCAAGGATTAGGCATGTGCACATCCTAATGAAAAGATTAGGAGATGGATTAGGATTAGATGGAAAATGACATGTGAAATTAAATAAAATGTAATATTTATTTAATTTATTTGATGAAAAGGATTAAGGAGGGTAAGGTATTTAATTATTAATTAAATACTTAGGGATTTGAGAATTAAAGATATTAATTAAATAATAGTAATATTATTTAATTAACTAGGCTAAGAGGATGTTTAGACAAAAAGTGATAAGTTTGGATAAATTAAGTGTCCAAATTTGGATGTCTACAATAATATAAATATAAATTATACTATTTCATGAATACTCACAACAATCCATATGATCATGAAATTTTATTTACATTATATTAGATTATATTTTATAATATTATATAGTATTTTCTAAATACTATATTTATGTTGTGTATACTTATATTATTTATATGATATTAATATTACATAAATTAATATTTCTATTCTTTATATTTTTATATTATTCATATTATTTTACCAATTTTTGTTATTTTTTAAAATTAATTTCATTTATATTAATCTTATGTCAAATAATGTAATAAAAAATATATACCTTAATAAGATATTTAATGAAGGCTAAGGTTAGGATTTATATATATCTATAAATTTATTAAAGATATATATGCTAGTTAAGGTATACCTTGAGTAAAGTAGGATCCTTAATTAATTCTATCATAGACTCGCGATTTACATTATAATCATTTATTACAAATTTTCTTAATTATAGGGGAATAGTATAATCATCCCTTTTGTAGATTTATTGTAGAAAATCATAGAGTAAAATTAGTAAACCAACCTACAAAATGAAATTTGAAGTCTTTCTAGGTAAAATTAAATAAGAACTACCATAATGTAGAAATTCCTATTAGTTTTGTAAATTAGTGAATAAGTTTGAGTACCATAAAAATGATCAGATTATTGGTTATCAATCATATTAATAGTATTTACATTCACTTGTAACTTAATGATAATATTGATATCCCTAAGATCCAGTTATTAAAGAGATATTCATTTTGTTATTGTTATTTGAAAAATAAAATATAGTATAGTATAGTCAATCAATAAATTATCCGTTCATTAGAAAATAAAAAATTATAGATTTGGATAATTCAAACAATAATATTAACACTATTGTGAATATTAATAATAGTATTATGGTTAATAATATTATTATTTGGGTTTAAAAATAATGATATGCTTAATGTATATTTAAAAATTAAATAGTAACATCACTATTTTAGTTAAATAATAGAAAACATCAACATTGTTTATGATTAGATAAGCAAAGAAGGGCCCTGATCCAATACAATAGATAACAAAAAAGAAAAATAATCTAGAGAAATAGACCGGCAAAAATAGTCACCAGCCAAACAACAAAAAACCTAAACAAAACCGGTCAACACTAGCTAACCATAAAGGATCAAATATAGGCACACATACCAGAAAAAAGATTACCATCAAGGAATGCATGCCACTTGTCATCAACAAAAACATTGATAAAAAATATACTATAAGGAGGTCATAGGCCATAAAGAGTAATCCAAATATTCTTTAAAACATAATTACAAGTCCTAATAAAACCATTAAAAATAGTAGGCAGACTAACAAAATTCTATAAAACCACAGAAGTAGAAAGCATCTTTTTTAGAAGTAGCAATTAGGTCTCAATTATCCATGACTCAAAGGTAAACTACTTCTAGTCAGTATCCTTAGCATTAGTTCTTTTTGTTGCATCTTTATTGTCCATCACCTTTCCTTGCCTCTTGAGTTGTTTCTTGATCTTAGTATTCCCATAAAGAGTTCCCATAACAACACATTTCATGATGCCATCTGTAACCTTCATCAAAGTGCATATAGCACTTTCCATCCCTGCCATCTTAACTTGCAAAGTATTGATTTGGTTTTTCAATTTATCATTAGTATCTTTTTTTATATCATCCATCAAGGTAACAAAGAGAACCTTTTCAATATCTTCTTGTCACACAACATCAACAGCTTCATTATCCTCATCACCCTCAATGTCCTCCTCTTCCATATTTTCCTCAAACTCCATATCTTCCTTGTCCCCCTCTTTTTCAGTATAATCTTCACTATCAACATCATTCATCAAATAAAACTCCTCATTCAGTGAGAGCGCTACATCCTCCATGTCAAGGGAAATAGTCTTCCCCTTATCATTATTCCTCTTCTCCTTAGAAGCAACTTTAGCTAGTCAAACCAACTTATGCCCTCCCTTCTTAGAGGCATATAAACCCCCCTCATTCACATCCTTTTTTCTCCATCATATCCTCAGTGATATTAATGACATTTTTATTTTTAGGGTTTTTATGCACCAACTTTTTATTTTGAGGAGGTTTTAGCAATAAGGGAGAGTGTTTCCTTTTTTTAGGGGTTGTCTTTAGCAAATCTAGTTCCATTTTTCCTTACCATACTTAATATTAGGGATCTTATTTTTAGAGGAAACTTTTTTACTTCTAGAATTATGGTCCTTAATTGGAGATGAAAGATTGCAATCAATAGGCTCAATCCTAACAATAGAATTTTAAGGTTTATAATGGCCACTAGGAGGTTTAGCATTCTTAGTTAGCATTTTCCAATGCAACATTCGTAGGAGGGATTTCATGTACCAAAACAAGAGGGTTACCATGAAAATTGTTCAAAAGAACATATTTATATAAAGTCATCATGAGGCCTTCATACAAGGGAGGGGAAGCTCCTTTTTCTATGCTTTTTTACAGGGATGAGAAAAGTTAAAAGGGAATATTGACTTTCTCATTATGCCTAATATGATTAAGAATTGGGAAATGATAGGCATAGAAAATCATATAACGAACCTCCAACATAAAATAACACATGACATGAAGACTTACCATAGCATAAGGTAGAGGGAGGTTGAGTCATGCATACCCATTCTAGAAACTTTTGAGCTTTTCCCCTTTTTAAAAAAATTATCCATAAATCTCTAATATTTTCCACTGCTTTTCTTGAGAATCTTCATCCCCTCGTTTTCCAACCTTGTAGCCTCCACAATCAACTGAGTGGTAACCACAAAATTTATGGTGCCAATGGTCACTTTATTACCCCAGAATTTAGATGTTAGGGTTACATTGTAACCCCAAATAGCCTCGAAGAAGGAAGAGAACCCTACTTTAACAAAAATATCCTAGAGCTCCACATTCTACTTCAAAGTACCACAATTCACTAGCTTCATTCTCTTCCTTGGACCGTCCATATTCATGAAATTCAAGCTAATGTTACCCTTCTTCCTCCCAACAAGCCTCTCCAAACATAGAACCAACACCTTCAGGCTGATATAGAGAACTCTAAAATTGTTCAATGAGAGTTAACATGAAACATTTAACCACACAATTTTAATATAACAACTACCAAATAATAACACAGAGAAGAATCCAGAGAGTATTAAAGTTATGATTTCCCATAACACCTTCTCTTAGAATTAAATCATATTTATCAAGCCCCTCCTCAAAAAAATAGCGAGAAAAGAAATGAAACATGTGAGATGTGACAGTTATCACACAATCTAGGTTGGCCTTATTTTTTGAGTATCCCTTTCTTTTAATACTATCATTAATGCAAGCAACATTTCTAATATCAAATCTATTATTCATCACTTGCATGATGTATTTCCCTTTTAGGTTACCTTGAATAGACATCATTGTTGGGGATGCGTTGTCATTGATGTCAACCTCTAGAGTAGATGAGATATTGTTGGAGATTGTTGCACTATGTTGTCATTAGTATTGTTATTAGTGTGGCTGCAATGATTAATTCCTTGTGGATGTCAACCTCTAGTATGGTTGAGATGCTAAGAAGGTGTTGTAGATTTTGTGGTTGTGTTGAGAAAGTGTTTGGAGTGCTTGGTTTTCAAGTGCTTTTGAGAAAAAATGAATAAAGAGTATATAGTGTGACAGAGAGGTGTTTTGCATTGTGCTTCACATTTCTTTAGTATTAAAGTTATTCTTGTGCATTTTGGATATGTTGATTAGAGGTGTTGTATCCTGAGTTTCATGTTCTATATCGTGCAGTAGTGGAAGATGTGTTCATCGGTGTGTGGACTATGGACAAGGTTGTCTGGGAGAAATGGAATTGCTTCGTATTTCTCTATGTTGAGGTTTCTTGTCTTGTGGATTTGGGAATGTGTTCATATTTTTTGTATCTACTTTCTCTTGGATGGATTGGTGTTCAACTATTCCACAAGGTCGAAATCATGAGTTTTTTCTTGTGGTAGTTTGACTGGTTGCACAGGATGATAATTTTCTTCAATTATATATGGTTGTGTCAGTGTTGTTGGATGTTATGTTATTTTTGGAATATTCCAGAGTGCTATGTAGTGTTGCTAAGTGGTCCATGAGTTGTCTTCAGACCTGGAGAGTTGTTAATTTGGTTGCTTGTTAGTGTTTTTTTTAGTTTTTCCGACTTAACATGTTGGTATTGCATGTGAATGTGCTTCACTAATTGTGGAAGCATGGTAGAGCATGCCAATTTAGATTTGGGTCCTAGTTAACCCTTTGTGTGGTCCGACTTCATCTCTTTCCACCATAGATTTGTTTGGTGTTGACCTATTTCGTAATTGCACATTTGAGGTGCATGCATTTCATTGAAGCCAACTTGGAGATGTTTTTCAAGTTGAAGATGGTATATAAGTGAGGTGAATTGTTGAAGATGTAGTACAAGTTTGTGAAGTGAATTTGATCAATTGAGATGATCTAAGTGTGACCTCTAATGATTAAGGCTACTAGAAGCAGTGAGAAAAAGGTGTCTACATTTCAAAGTGTCAAAAGTTGATGGAGGTAGTGAGTTGAAAGTTATGGATGGTGTAGAATTGTTGTGGTGGTTCCTATTGTTGCTTTGAGATAATGTATCTATTTGAAGTAGTCTTCTTCTACCTCCTTTCTATCTAGGTAGAGAGCCCTTGGTAGTGATCCCTTCTTTCTTTTCTTTTGGACGGTGATTCCTTTGGGAAGTTATCCCTATGGAAGTGAGCCTATTGTATTCAGTGTTTCTATTTATATATATTGTGAGCTAATCCTCATTGTGGTTTTTCCATTCTTGGGTTTTCCACATAAATCCAATGTTCTATTATATATGTGTTGTTTCATTCATGTTGATTCTAATTATGGGTTTGAAGGCTAATAAAGGTTTAAATGTTAATGAGGGTTTGATGTTTTAATGCACAACTAATTCACCCCCCTCTTAGTTTTCCTATGTGTCTAATAATTGGTATCAGAGAAAGGTTCCTTAGAAGAAGCTTAACCACTTGAGGTAGATCTAGATGGCGTACAAGAAAAGTGTCAAGGATCCTTTGTTTGATGGAACAAATTATGCATTCTAGAAGAACAGGATGGAATAATTTCTTGTCTCATTAAGGTTCAATGTATGGAGTTAGTTGAAAATGGATATACTATGCCTAATGGTGGTCTGAAAAGTGATGATGAGATTATTAATGATTATGAAAAAAAATGGTAAAGCGAGGAATGCTCTTTTGAGTGGTCTTTATGATTCAAAAATTGTAAAGGTGAAGAGCTATAAAACTACAAAATAAATTTGGAAGAAGCTAGAAAGTATTTATGAAGGAGATATTAAGGTCAAACAAGAAAATATATAGAATCTCAAGACCAAATTTGAAACCCTAAAGATGATAGAGGATGAATACATTGCAAGCTACATGCATAGGGCGGATGAAGTCATCAATTCCATCAATAGCCTTGGTGGAAATCTAGAG
>VDFB02181848.1:0-16119 GCA_007258455.2 Sequoia sempervirens
GCGACCAAATAATCATATCGCTTATATTATTCTTTTATTCTATTACCAACATCATCTAAGTACATACATAAATAAGCATATTACAACATAAAATATTAAGATATGATCACTATATTGCAACTTTAAATGTGTTAAATGATTGTTTCCTGAATTAAATATATACATCTATTTACCTTTACATATTTTAAATATATATAATATATTATAATTAGACTTCTGCCCACATTATAACACAATATAACAGATTATTTTATAATACTTACACTTAGCATATACTTCAAATAAATGGAATTCTAACATATAGGTGAGACAGTTCACCAAGGACTTTTCTCAGGAGGTTATCTATCCTATCAGAGCATCGAAAAGTTCAGATAGTAAGAAGATTGATGAGAGTTAGAGGGAATTTCAGAGGGTGATCAGCGAAGATGGGTTGAAGGCCCTAATATGGTAATTGCTCTTTTGCATACAACAGGGCGCATCCAAGCCATGAGCACACTAGAGAATTTGTTCAGAGAGAAATGAACTATTTCCATAGTTTTAACAGGGACAACATTCTTGAGGAGAGTGCTGGTGATTCTTAAGGAAGCAATCTAAAAAAAAAATAGGCTTGCGTTATGGAAATTTGCGCTGAAGACCAATATGAAAAAAAATGTGCAAGAATAGTAAAGGCATGTGAAACGTTTGACAGAATGCCTCAGAAGATGTCTTCTCATGGGATGAAATACAACAATTGCAGAAGGCACACAAGATGGATTTTTGCAAGGAAGTTCTCAAAATCTTAAAATAAATGAAGCACTCTGAATCATCCTAACACTGTAGGCTTTACGTGTGTGCTAGGTGCGTGCAGAATGAAGGTTTGATGAATGAGGGCTGCACATACCTCACACATTTTCCACCCTCATTGGATTACATATAAACTGTTCAGTAGGAGTGCGGGGTTGACCTTCATGCCCGTAGCGTAGACAGAGCAGTGACTGCTTAAAATAATACCTCAAAGAAATGTGATCTCAAAGAATGCAATGATTGCAGGATATGCACAAAATGGATTTTATGTATCGCTTGGGTTTCAGAATTTGCAGTGGCAGACTGGTAACTCCAAAACACATAATTATTCATCGCTCCTTGCTGACGCTGTGGTTGCTAAGGATAAAGGCCCTGAACATGCGACTGGGGTTAACTCCAAAGTAAACTGATGCTGCGTACTCATTTAGCAGTTGGGTCAGGTTGACAATGAAAGTAGGACGATTAATTAACCCTCTACAACATTCTATTTTTGAGTACTACAAAAGTGACAGGTTGCCAATGGACTCAGGAAGGCTATTTACGCCTCTACAGTCCTTTATTTTCAAGTGTTGCGGCTGTGATAGTATGCAAAAGACAAGGCATGTGAGTTCTTTTCCAGTATGCCTCACAGAACTGTGAACTCCTAGAATGCAAATCGGTGCAAGATATGCATACGAAAATGGGTTTAAAGGTAAGGCTTTAGGAACTTTCAAGCGAATGCAATAGGTAGAATAATCCAGACTCCACGTCCTTTGCTAGCATTCTCCCTGCCTGTGTGCAAAATGAAAGCTTTGAGACAGGTTAAGGTCATCGAACAAAGCAAGAAGTATATGGGTATTTGTCAGATGATGCATTTGCAACGGCCCTGGTAAACATGTATGTAAGGTGCCTAAGTCTAGACAAATTTCGCGAGTCCTTTGATAGCATGACACAAGGAAATGTGATCTCAAGGAATGCAATTATTGCAGGGGGACGATAGAATGGATTTTTTTAACAAGGCTTTAGAAACTCTCAAGCAATGCAAGAGCAAGAAACTTACCTCTGATTCTGCACAACATGAGGCGCACTCGACCATATTCCTCCATTTGTTCCTTCATCCTCTCCCCGTAGATGGGTATCCGAGACCTCCCCTCTGAGACCTGCCCCTCCATTGTTTTTTCCCCCCCCTCAAGTGTTACACCTTCCCAAGAAAAGCATCCCGAATCTCTCAACTAATCCCCCTTTTTTTTTTAGAAAATCATCCTTTTTGACGAGATAAGATTTGAAACTAAAAGGGAAAATCAACAAATCTAAGAAAGTTTCTTGTTGACAACAGTTTGATGCTGTGCATGAACTTGCATGCGAATCTTCCTGTCTTTTCTCGCTTTTCCATCAATTCAATACTTATCTTTCTTATTTGTTAAAAGTCACCTAATTATCCCATCTTTTAGGCTTTACTAATAAATCTCAACTTTAAATAACAATTGTCAATAATTTGATTATTATTAATACTTTATAACTTAGTAATTAATAATTATTAGCTTTATATTTTAAATCACTTTATAATTTGACAATTTATTTAATTCCAAGCTACAAATCATGTTGAACACCCAAAATGACATAATCCACTTAATTATAGGTTTTCCTTTAATTTAGAATTAATTTATGTTTTCTATTATCAATTTAATTTAATTGAATTGATTAATCAAGACTAACCATAATATCAATTTTATCACCTAACTTAAAGTCAATTAAACAAGGAAATCAACAAGATGTCGCAAATCAACCTATCATACTTACACAAATATGACGAAGAACCAAATGTGGAGGGGTACTACACTTGTTTTGAGGAAATCTAGTATAAACCAAGGATCGATAAGTGATTCTTTATATTTCAAATTCATTCGTAGGCTTCGAGGGATTTCCATGGAAATGATGGCTACGAATACCTAGGAGATTCAAAAGTAATTGAACATGACTTTTTGCTACTTACAATATATAGAGGGAGTCAAGAAAAAGTCATTAAAAAGCAAAAAAAAATCAAAACGTGACGAAAATCAAGCATGTGAGAGGAAAAAAACCATAAAATCGCTTTTCTTAAATAAAGATTAGGGAGAGATAGTTTCTTGGTAGAGATAAATTTTCAAGTAAGGTGGGGTTTCTATAAATAGTAGTGAGTAAAAATAACAGCTAGAATTCCTTAGGTGGATGCAAGAATAATGTCTTTGTCATCATTCTCAAATGGTCCATATATTTTTCGAAGATCGTGTGAATTTAATCGAAGAACTGAAGATAATTTTTTTTTCATATTAGGACAGGGGACTAATTTATGTGGGAGACGAACCATTAAAAAAAAAACTTAATATAAATAACTTTTTAAATAAGACAAGGGTCAAGAGAGTAATAACTAAAAATAGATTTGAGATTTGAAAATAAAATTATATGAGAACATAATGAGATCCTATGAAGCTAATTCATGGCTATAGCACACAAGTGTTTACTGAGCTTTATAAATTTTAAAAATATTAAAAAATCCAAATTTAATTTAAAATAATATTTTAAAATTATTAAAATTTAATTAAAAGAAATAAATTTATATAATTCAAAATTAAAAATATTATTAAAAATTTATAATTGTTAAACAATTTTTTTTTTAAATTAACAGAATTTAAAACATTTATTTATTTTTTAATATGATTGCAGCCCTCTCTAAATTTTTTAGCAAACAATTTCATTTTTTATTGAGAATAAATTGTGCGAAAGGTCAGTTAAAAAACTTGCAGGAACATGGTAACCTGAATTTCTACCGAGTATTTGACAGTACATCCACAGAAGCAGCAACAAAAATCCCTCTCTTGACCCTTGTCTTATTTAAAAATTTATTTATATTAAGTTTTAAAATTTGCACTCCTTTTACTCTTTTTGTTAGTGCTTTTTCATGCTTTATATATTTTTAAAGGTTTTTTTATCAGGAAATAAGATTAAACTTTGTTATATTGAAAAGAAAAATAAGGTTTTAATATATTTAATATATGTGTTTTGTTTCTATTGTCACATAATGGATAATATAATAGACTTAACTAATGATTCTAAAGAGTACACACCACTTTCTATTATAGATTTGACAAGCGATGATGAAGATTCTAATCCTTTCATTCATGTGTCAAATACCTCCCCACAACATTCAACTAGATCTAATGATTCAGTTGATTCACACGATGTTGGAGAGACGAACGTAGAAGTAGTTGCAAACTACGCTTCATCTCAAATTATCGTGTTATGGGAGCTGATTCATACAGCTAGCTTGCATGCAAATAGCATCAAAGAGGGAGATATTGCTGCAATGAGCCATTTAATGGAGTATACGCATGCATCGTGTGATGAAATTGCATACTTAGATGATTTCAAATGCTAGTTAGGATACAATGCATATTATGCACTTAGGCATAATATTCATTACTAATTATTTTTTATATGTATAGAAAAGACTAGAATGTTTCTTATGTTATTACATTTCAATGAATTTCAATAAAGTTTCCAGATTGCTCGATTCTATCTAATTTGTTATAAAGATCATATCCATAAGAAGCTGATTTCTCTTGTATATCCTTGCATGATCCAAAATTCTGTGTTGAATCTGAATAATGGTAACAATCAACATCTACAAAGTCATTGATATCAATTAAATCAGGGAGACTAGAACTTGCAATTTAAATTTCTTCTATACAACAAGAAAAATCATAACCATATGCTTTTTGATATGCCCTATCTTCTTGATTTGGGATTGCCAAATATTTAGAGTTTTCCATCAAATTGCAATAATTAGTAATTACTGTAGCCTCCCTTATCTGCTTCCCAAAATGGGTATTGGCTTTCTTTTTTGGGGATTGATTTTGGCTTAGATTTTTGAATTTCCTTTTCCTTCCCGTTAAATAATAATGTCTTCCACCCACTGTAAAAGAGTGATCACAACTGGGACATTGAAATCTTGGCTCAACAAACTTGCATTTCATTTTATTATTAAGATAATGAAATTGGTCATCTCTAAAACTGCAATGGGGACAATCTGTTTTGTAAGACCTGAAGAGAGAGCTCACTGAATCCTTGGCCTCCTCTGGTAGCTTGGAAAAAATAACCTGTAAATTTTCCCTAAGAAGGTCTACTATGTTTTAAGACTATTGCTTTATGATAATATTATATTAACACTATATAAATATTAAATAGTATTAATCCTTTAATAAATAGTCATTTTTTATTAGTATGAATCTAATATTGATTTGAGTTTTAAAAAATTATTAATATTCTAATATAATGTTCATCATTTATATTATATTATTATTAGTATATTAAATTAGTATCAATATTAGTATTATATTAGAAATCATTAATATTCTAATAAAATACTCATGATTTAATAATAATACTATATAATATTATATTCTAATATAATATTATATTCTAATATAATATTCATGGTTTAATAATAATACTATATAATATTAATTTATTTAAGAAATAGTATTTTTTAAAATTTTCCCAACATTTCAGTTTTTTTGGTTTTTTTGTGACACATGTGCTGACCTCCTATAGGGGTCGTGCTGCCATTGTAGGGTCTATTTAAAATCTTATAATTTAAATATTAATATGAAAACTTTTGTAAAATTTTTAAGTAATTTTTGTTGGTGTGGAGAACTTGGGAGGGCTATGGAGACTTGTGATGAGAGTTGTTCTTATAGATTATTAGCTTACAGGTTTTGCATTTCATTGTGGATGATTCTTTGATACTACATGATGTTGTTTACACTTTCTATATGATTCTATTGGTAGACTTGGTATGCATTGATATTTTTCATATTTACATTACCCATGCAGTGGGAGCTCTTGGATGTGTATGCCATTTATGATAGGTTTACACATGGAGTTTATGATTGCAACAAACTCAGTACTGGATTTATTGGCTAGGGGTTGAATGTGGTTTGGAAACATATAATTCCTCTTGGTGGCTGCTGAAGTAGAGAGCTGTCCAGCAAACCGACTAGTTCTCATATGAATTGAATGGTATTTTCTTACACTGAGTGTAAAGTAGTTGTTACAATTGGGACATTGAAATCTTCGCTGAATGAATTTGCATCTCTTGTTGTTGTTGAGGTAACAATATCTGGCATCCAAAGAATTACAATGTGGATAGATTGCTTTAGAGGATTTGAAGAGAGAATTTATGAAGTCATTGGCCTCTTCAGTTAGCTCAAAAAAGCTAACCTGCAAACTTTTTTTGAGGAAATATAGGATAAACCAAGGATCGATAAGTGATTCTTTATCTTTCAAATTCATTCATAGGGTTTGAGGGATTTCCATTGAAACGATGGCTACAAATACCTGGGAGCTTTAGCAGTAATTGAACATGACTTTGTGCTACTTAAAATATATAGGGGGAGTCAAGAAAAAGTGATTAAAAGCAAAAAAAAAAAAAAACATGAAGAAAATCAAGCATGTGAGGAAAAAAATCATAAAATCACTTTTATTAAATAAAGATTGGGGAGAAAGAGTTTCTTGGTAGAGATAAATTTTCAAGCTAGGCAGTTTTCTATAAATAGTAGCAAGTAAAAATAATGGCCAAAATTCCTTAGGGGCATGCAAGACTTATGTCTTTGTCATCATTCTTAGATGGTCCATATATTTTTCAAAAATCGTGGTTGAATTTAATTCAATGAATTGAAGATAATTTTTTTTTTCATATTAGGACGGGGGATTGATTTATGTGGGTGATGAACCATTAAAAAATAAGACTTAATTTTAAAACTTAATGTAAATAAATTTTTACATAAGACAAGGGTCAAGAGAGGGATAACTAAAAATAGATTTGAGATTTGAAGATAAAAATATATGAGAACACAATGAGATCCTATGAAGTCGATTCATGGCTATAGCACACAATTGTTACTGAGCTTTATAAATTTTAAAAATATTAAAAATACAAATTTAATTTAAAATAATATTTTAAAATTATTAAAACTTAATTAAAAAATAAATTTATACAATTCAAAATTGAAAATATTATTAAAAATTTATAATTGTTAAACATTTTTTTTTAAAATTAACAAATTTTAAAACATTTATTTATTTTTTATTATGACCTCGGCCGTCTCTGAATTTTTTAGCAAACAATTTCATTTTTTATCGAGGATAAATTATGCGAAAGGTTGGTTAAAAAACCTACAGGAACGTGGAAACCTGAATTTCTACCGATTATTTGACATTACATCCATAGAAGTAGCAACAAAAATCCCTCTCTTGACCCTTGTTTGATTTAAAGAGTTATTTATATTAATTTTTAAAATTTGCACTCCTTTACTCTTTTTGTCAGTGCTTTTTCATGCTTTATATAGTTTTAAAGGTCCTTTTATTAGGAAATAAGATTAAACTTTGAAATGTAGAAAAGAAAAACAAGGTTTTAATATGTTTAATATATGTGTTTTTGTTTCTATTGTCGGTTAATGGATAATATAATAGACTTAACTAATGATTCTAAAGAGTACACACCACTTTCTATTACAAATTTGACAAGCGATGGTGAAGATTCTAAACCTTTCATTTCTGCGTCGAATAGCTCCCCATGACATTCAACTGGATCTAATGATTTAGTTGATTCACCCAATGTTGGAGAGACAAACGTAGAAGCAATTACAAACTACGCTTCGTCTCAAATTATTGAGTTATGGGAGCTAATTTGTATGAGTAGCTGGCATGCAAATAGCATCAAAGAGAGAGATATTGCTGCAATGAACCATTTAATGTAGTATACAGATGCATTGTGTGATGAAATTGCATGATTAGATGATTTCATACGCCAGTTAGAATACTATGCGTATTATGCACTTAGGCATAATATTCATGGTTAATTTTTTTTTATATGTATACAAAAGACAAGAATGCTTCTTATGTTAGCACATTTCAATGAATTTCAATAAAGTTTCCAGATTGCTTGATTCTATCTAATTTGTTATAAAGTTCATACTCATAAGAAACTGATTTCTCTTGTATATCCTCGCATGATCCAAAATTCTATGCTGAATCTGAATAATGGTAACAATCAACATCTACAAAGTCATTGATATCAATTAGATCAGGGAGAATAGAACTTGCAATTTTAATTTATTTTATACAATAAGAAAAATCATAACCATATGGTTTTTGATATGCCATCTCTTCTTAATTTGGGATTGCCAAATATTGAGAGTTTTCCATCAAATTGCAACAATTAGTAATTACTGCAACCTCCCTTATCTGTTTCCCAAAATGGGTATTGGCTTTCTTTTATGGGGATTGATTTTGGCCTAGATTTTTGAATTTCCTTTTCTTGCTTGTTGAATAATAATGTCTTCCACCCACTGTAAAGGAGTGATCACAACTAGGACATTGAAACCTTGGATGAGCAAACTTGCATTTCATTTTATTATTAAGATAATGAAATTGGGAATCTCTAAAACTGTAATGGGGACAAACTGCTTTGCAAGACCTAAAGAGAGAGCTCATTGAATCCTTGGCCTCCTCTGGTAGCTCAGAAAAATTAACTTGTAAATTTTCCCTAAGAAGGTCTACTATGTTTTAAGACTATTTAACATGATAATATTATATTATTAATATTAAATAGTATTTAATTATTTGAAATGAATAATTTTTTATTAGTATGAATATAATATTGATTTGAGTTTAGAAAATCATTAATATTCTAATATAAGTATTCATCATTTCTATTATATTAATATTAGTATATATTAGTATTATATTAGAAACTCATTTGATTTATTTTTTAGAAAATCATTAATATTCTAATATAATACTCATGATTTAATAATAATACTATATAATATTATATTTTAATATAATATTCATGATTTAATAATAATACTATATAATATTATATTAGTATTAATTTATTTAAGAAATAGTGTTTTTTAAAATTTTCCTAACATTTTTGTTTTTTTGTTTTTTGTTTTTTGTGACGGATGTGCCATCTCTTCTTAATTTGGGATTGCCAAATATTGAGAGTTTTCCATCAAATTGCAACAATTAGTAATTACTGCAGCCTCCCTTATCTACTTCCCAAAATGGGTATTGACTTTCTTTTCTGGGGATTGATTTTGGCTCAAATTTTTGAATTTCCTTTTCCTACCTATTGAATAATAATGTCTTCCACCCATTGTAAAAGAGTGATCACAACTAGGACATTGAAACCTTGGTTGAGCAAACTTGCATTTTATTTTATTATTAAGATAATAAAATTGGGCAGCTCTAAAACTGCAATGGGGACAAACTGCTTTGCAAGACTTGAAGAGAGTGCTCACTCAATCCTTGGCCTCCTCTAGTAGCTCGAAAAAATTAACCTGTAAATTTTCCCTAAGAAGGTCTACTATGTTTTAAGACTATTGCTTTATGATAATATTATATTAATACTATATCAATATTAAAAGTATTAATTCTTTAAGAAATAGTCATTTTTTATTAGTATGAATATAATATTGATTTGAGTTTTAGAAAATCATTAATATTCTAATATATGTTCATCACATTTCTATTATATTAATATTAGTATATTATATTTAATTATTATATTAGAAATCATTTGATTTATTTTTTAGAAAATCGTGTCTTCTAATATAATACTCATGATTTAATAATAATACTATATAATATTATATTTTAATATAATATTCATGATTTAATAATAATACTATATAATATTATATTAGTATTAATTTATTTAAGAAATAGTGTTTTTAAAATTTTCCTAACATTTTTGTTTTTTTGTTTTTTGTTTTTTGTGACGGATGTGCCATCTCTTCTTAATTTGGGATTGCCAAATATTGAGAGTTTTCCATCAAATTGCAACAATTAGTAATTATTGCAACCTCCCTTATCTGTTTCCCAAAATGGGTATTGGCTTTCTTTTATGGGGATTGATTTTGGCCTAGATTTTTGAATTTCCTTTTCTTGCTTGTTGAATAATAATGTCTTCCACCCACTGTAAAGGAGTGATCACAACTGGGACATTGAAACCTTGGATGAGCAAACTTGCATTTCATTTTATTATTAAGATAACGAAATTGGGAATCTCTAAAACTGTAATGGGGACAAACTGCTTTGCAAGACCTAAAGAGAGAGCTCATTGAATCCTTGGCCTCCTCTGGTAGCTCAGAAAAATTAACTTGTAAATTTTCCCTAAGAAGGTCTACTATGTTTTAAGACTATTGCTTTATGATAATATTATATTATTAATATTAAATAGTATTAATTATTTAAGAAATAGTCATTTTTTATTAGTATGAATATAATATTGATTTGAGTTTTAGAAAATCATTAATATTCTAATATAATGTTCATCATTTCTATTATATTAATATTAGTATATTATATTAGTATTATATTAGAAACTCATTTGATTTATTTTTTAGAAAATCATTAATATTCTAATATAATACTCATGATTTAATAATAATACTATATAATATTATATTTTAATATAATATTCATGATTTAATAATAATACTATATAATATTATATTAGTATTAATTTATTTAAGAAATAGTGTTTTTAAAATTTTCCTAACATTTTTGTTTTTTTGTTTTTTGTTTTTTGTGACGGATGTGCCATCTCTTCTTAATTTGGGATTGCCAAATATTGAGAGTTTTCCATCAAATTGCAACAATTAGTAGTGTACAGCCTCCATATCGTTTCCCAAAATGGGTATTGTAGCTTTCTTTTTATGGGGATTGATTTTTGGCCTAGATTTTTGAATTTCCTTTTCTTGCTTGTTGTGAATAATGGCATGTCTTCCCTTAACTTGTAAGGAGTGATCACAAGCTGGGACAGTAGAGCCTTGGATGAGCAAACTTGCATTTCATTTTATTATTAAGATCTTGAAATTGGGAATCTCTAAAACTGTAATGGGGACAAACTGCTTTGCAAGACCTAAAGAGAGAGCTCATTGAATCCTTGGCCTCCTCTGGTAGCTCAGAAAAATTAACTTGTAAATTTTCCCTAAGAAGGTCTACTATGTTTTAAGACTATTGCTTTATGATAATATTATATTATTAATATTAAATAGTATTAATTATTTAAGAAATAGTCATTTTTTATTAGTATGAATATAATATTGATTTGAGTTTTAGAAAATCATTAATATTCTAATATAATGTTCATCATTTCTATTATATTAATATTAGTATTATATTAGAAACTCATTTGATTTATTTTTTAGAAAATCATTAATATTCTAATATAATACTCATGATTTAATAATAATACTATATAATATTATATTTTAATATAATATTCATGATTTAATAATAATACTATATAATATTATATTAGTATTAATTTATTTAAGAAATAGTGTTTTTTAAAATTTTCCTAACATTTTTGTTTTTTTGTTTTTTGTTTTTTGTGACGGATGTGCCATCTCTTCTTAATTTGGGATTGCCAAATATTGAGAGTTTTCCATCAAATTGCAACAATTAGTAATTATTGCAACCTCCCTTATCTGTTTCCTAAAATGGGTATTGGCTTTCTTTTATGGGGATTGATTTTGGCCTAGATTTTTGAATTTTTTTTTTCTTGCTTGTTGAATAATAATGTCTTCCACCCACTGTAAAGGAGTGATCACAACTGGGACATTGAAACCTTGGATGAGCAAACTTGCATTTCATTTTATTATTAAGATAACGAAATTGGGAATCTCTAAAACTGTAATGGGGACAAACTGCTTTGCAAGACCTAAAGAGAGAGCTCATTGAATCCTTGGCCTCCTCTGGTAGCTCAGAAAAATTAACTTGTAAATTTTCCCTAAGAAGATCTACTATGTTTTAAGACTATTGCTTTATGATAATATTATATTATTAATATTAAATAGTATTAATTATTTAAGAAATAGTCATTTTTTATTAGTATGAATATAATATTGATTTGAGTTTTAGAAAATCATTAATATTCTAATATAATGTTCATCATTTCTATTATATTAATATTAGTATATTATATTAGTATTATATTAGAAACTCATTTGATTTATTTTTTAGAAAATCATTAATATTCTAATATAATACTCATGATTTAATAATAATACTATATAATATTATATTAGTATTAATTTATTTAAAATAGTGTTTTTAAAATTTTCCTAACATTTTTGTTTTTTTGTTTTTTGTTTTTTGTGACGGATGTGCCATCTCCTCTTAATTTGGGATTGCCAAATATTGAGAGTTTGCCATCAAATTGCAACAATTAGTAATTACTGCAACCTCCCTTATCTGCTTCCCAAAATGGGTATTGGCTTTCTTTTATGGGGATTGATTTTGGCCTAGATTTTTGAATTTCCTTTTCTTGCTTGTTGAATAATAATGTCTTCCACCCACTGTAAAGGAGTGATCACAACTGGGACATTGAAACCTTGGATGAGCAAACTTGCATTTCATTTTATTATGAAGATAACGAAATTGGGAATCTCTAAAACTGTAATGGGGACAAACTGCTTTGCAAGACCTAAAGAGAGAGCTCATTGAATCCTTGGCCTCCTCTGGTAGCTCAGAAAAATTAACTTGTAAATTTTCCCTAAGAAGGTCTACTATGTTTTAAGACTATTGCTTTATGATAATATTATATTATTAATATTAAATAGTATTAATTATTTAAGAAATAGTCATTTTTTATTAGTATGAATATAATATTGATTTGAGTTTTAGAAAATCATTAATATTCTAATATAATGTTCATCATTTCTATTATATTAATATTAGTATATTATATTATTATTATATTAGAAACTCATTTGATTTATTTTTTAGAAAATCATTAATATTCTAATATAATACTCATGATTTAATAATAATACTATATAATATTATATTAATTTATTTAAGAAATAGTGTTTTCTGGGAAATTTTCCTAACATTTTTGTTTTTTTTTGTTTTGTTTTGTGTGGGATGTTACATCTCTTCTTAATTTAGGATTGCCAAATGTTGAGTTTTTCCATCAAGTGCAACAATTAGTAATTATTGCAACCTCCCATATCATTTCCCAAAATAGGTATTGGCTTTCTTTATATAGGGATTGATTTTTGGCCTAGATTTTTGAATTTCCTTTTCTTGCTTGTTGAATAATGTCTTCCATAGCTTGTAAAGGGAGTGATCCTGTTGGGACATTGAAACCTTGGATGAGCAAACTTGCATTTCATTTTATTATTAAGATAACGAAATTGGGAATCTCTAAAACTGTAATGGGGACAAACTGCTTTGCAAGACCTAAAGAGAGAGCTCATTGAATCCTTGGCCTCCTCTGGTAGCTCAGAAAAATTAACTTGTAAATTTTCCCTAAGAAGATCTACTATGTTTTAAGACTATTGCTTTATGATAATATTATATTATTAATATTAAATAGTATTAATTATTTAAGAAATAGTCATTTTTTATTAGTATGAATATAATATTGATTTGAGTTTTAGAAAATCATTAATATTCTAATATAATGTTCATCATTTCTATTATATTAATATTAGTATATTATATTAGTATTATATTAGAAACTCATTTGATTTATTTTTTAGAAAATCATTAATATTCTAATATAATACTCATGATTTAATAATAATACTATATAATATTATATTTTAATATAATATTCATGATTTAATAATAATACTATATAATATTATATTAGTATTAATTTATTTAAGAAATAGTGTTTTTAAAATTTTCCTAACATTTTTGTTTTTTTGTTTTTTGTTTTTTGTGACGGATGTGCCATCTCTTCTTAATTTGGGATTGCCAAATATTGAGAGTTTTCCATCAAATTGCAACAATTAGTAATTACTGCAACCTCCCTTATCTGTTTCCCCATAAGATTTGATGGCTTTTCTTTTATGGGGAGTTGATTTTGGCCCTAGATTTTTGAATTTCCTTTTTTCTTGCTTGATTTGAATAATAAATGTCTTCCTTACTTTGTAAAGGAGTGATCACAAAGCTGGGACATTAGAGCCAGTAGGATGAAGCGAGCCTTGCATTTCATTTTATTATTATTAAGATAGCGAGTGGGAATCTCTAAAAGCAGCCAATGGGGACAAAGCTGCTGCAAGACCTAAAGAGAGCTCATTGAATCGCCTTGGCCTCCCTCTGTTGCTTCGAGGAAAAATTAACTTGTAAATTTTCCCTAAGAGGTCTACTATGTTTTAAGACTATTGCTTTATGATAATATTATATTATTAATATTAAATAGTATTAATTATTTAAGAAATAGTCATTTTTTATTAGTATGAATATAATATTGATTTGAGTTTTAGAAAATCATTAATATTCTAATATAATGTTCATCATTTCTATTATATTAATATTAGTATATTATATTAGTATTATATTAGAAACTCATTTGATTTATTTTTTAGAAAATCATTAATATTCTAATATAATACTCATGATTTAATAATAATACTATATAATATTATATTTTAATATAATATTCATGATTTAATAATAATACTATATAATATTATATTAGTATTATTTTTTTTTTTTAAGAAATAGTCTTTTTTAAAAGAATTTCCTAACATTTCCCGACTTTTTTTTTTTGTAACTAATTTTCTAACCTCCTATAGGGGCCATGCTACCATTGTAGGGTCTATTTAAAATCTTATAATTTAAATATTAATATGAAAACTTTTGTAATTTTTATTTAATTTTTGTTGGTGTGGAGAACTTGGGAGAGCTATGGAGACTTGTGATGAGAGTTGTTCTTACAAATTATTAGCTTACATATTTTGTATATCATTGTGGATGTTTCTTTAATCCTACATGATGTTGTTTACACTTTCTATATGATGCTATTGGTAGACTTGGTATGCATTGAAATTTTTCAGATTTACATTACCCATGTAATGGGAGCTCTTGGATGTGTATGCCATTTATGATAGGTTTACACATGGAGTTTATGATTGCAACAAACTCAGTACTGGATTTATTGGCTAGGGGTTGAATGTGGTTTGGAAACATATAATCCCTCTTGGTGGCTGCTAAAGTAGAGAGCTATCCTGCAAACTGACTAGTCATCATATGACTTGAATGGTATTTTTTTCCACCGAGTGTAAAGCAGTTGTTACAACTGGGACATTGAAATCTTGGCTGAATGAATTTGCATCTCTTCTTGTTGTTGAGGTAACAATATCTAGCATCCAAAGAATTACAATGTGGATAGACTGCTTTAGAGGATTTGAAGAGATAATTTATGAAGTCATTGGCCTCTTCTGTTAGCTCAAAAAAGCTAACCTGCAAACATTTTTTTGAGGAAATATAGGATAAACCAAGGATCGATAAGTGATTCTTTATCTTTCAAATTCATTCGTAGGGTTCGAGGGATTTCCATTGAAACAATGGTTACGAATACCTGGGAGCTTTAGCATTAATTGAACATAACTTTGTGCTACTTACAATATATAGAGGGAGTCAAGAAAAAGTGATTAAAAGCAAAAAAAAAAAAAATGTGAAGAAAATTAAGCATGTGAGGAAAAAATCATAAAATCATTTTTCCTAAATAAAGATTTGGGAGAAAGAGTTTCTTGTTAGAGATAAATTTTCAAGCCAGATAGGTTTTCTATAAATAGTAGCCAGTAAAAATAATGGCTAGAATTCCTTAGGGGCATGCAAGACTAATGTCTTTGTCATCATTCTTAGATGGTCCATATATTTTTCGAAGATCGTTCTTGAATTAAATCCAAAAGACTAAAGATAAAAAAAATTTCATATTAGGACAGGGGACTGATTTATGTGGGTGATGAGCCATTAAAAAATAAAACTTAATTTTAAAACTTAATATAAATAACTTTTTAAATAAGACAAGAGTTCCAGGCCCTTTCAAAACCTATATTTTACCTCTAATCAATTTTTTAAAAAATATAACAAGGGTAAAGAGAGGGATAACTAAAAATAGATTTGAGATTTGAAAATAAAAATATATGAGAACACAATGAGATCCTGCGAAGTTGATTCATGGCTATAGAATAGAGTTGTTTACTAAGGTTTATAAATTTTAAAAATATTAAAAAACCAAATTTAATTTAAAATAATATTTTAAAATTATTAAAACTTAATTAATTTTTTTTAATATATAATTCAAAATTGAAAATATTATTAAAATTTTACAATTTTTAAACAATTTTTTTTAATTAAAAAAATAGATTTTAAAACATTTATATAATTTTTTATATATAACCGTGACCCTCTCTAAATTTTTTAGCAAACATTTTCTTTTTTTATCGGGGATAAATTGTGCAAAAGACTGGTTAAAAAAGCAGCAACATTCATGGTTAAATTTCT
>VDFB02181850.1:0-17008 GCA_007258455.2 Sequoia sempervirens
CATGTGCTCGCCAAAGCTGAAGTGCCTTCGGCACAACCTCTTCCTGACAGAATAATGTTTGGCCGACAGAAGAAATGGAGCTCAGCGGGATGGCTTCTAGAGACATCGGTGAAGGTTTCCCTGACATGAATCTTATCGATGTATAGCTTGACTGTTTGAGTGATGTCTTACCGATATCACGTGGTCTTAGTGACAGCAGGGGATCTCTGCATGACTCATTAACCCACTGATCTCTTGGCGATAAACCATGTGTTGCCGATGGCTCCAGTAGCATCGATATGATCTTTTGGCCTCACTGGGAGCTCTTAGCGATGACTCCATGTGTTGCCGATGCTTGTGAAAGGGTTTGATCGCATCGGTGAGACACTTCTAGTGTCTTGCCGAGATGCGATTTGACTGAGGAATTTGACTACCCGGGAGTCTGCGTGTAGTTCACTCAGCCAATCAGAGAGGTCTGAGGGTCAACCATGGAAGTCTAAGGAGCGTCAAAAGGATGAATGGAAATGTGTATCTGTAGCAGGCTCAGAGCATTCAAGGTGCAATCAAGGTAGCTCAATCGAACATGACGACAGGATCAGAATGAATGCAGTAGCTAAAGATATCTGAAGAAGTCTTCCTCGGAGATGACTCTTCACCATCATGGAAACACAGTGGCTTCAGCATTAATTTCGATCAAAAGATCTGAGATAGATCTTTTTCTGAACTGGGATATTTTGTAAGCCCTAATGGGCCGATATCAGTCTGTATATAAGGCATTTTTGCCTTTTTTGTAAATAGTTCTGATTACACACTCTGAAGAGTTAGTGATTTTTTTAATCAATCCTTTCTCAATCAATGTATGTTTTTCTGTAACTCAACTGAAATCATGAATACAACATAGAGTTTACCTTGGAAGTTTGTGTTCATATTTGTACTGATTCTAATTTATGTCTCTTTCTTCTGAATAATGCAAGTCTTTAGCTGTGTTTTATAATTCTGTATTCATATCTTAGAGCTGTGAAAATTAATCTTTCCTTCCTGAGATGTGCATGTGGGCCAAACCTGTTAGGACTAAAGCATTAAGTTTGAAAGAAGTTGCTCTGAGAATAGCAATTAGGCCTTCAAGTGTATGTTCTTCTTGTGTTCATTTCATGATTTCTTATAAGTTCGGTGTATCACCCTAGTGTAGTTCTCCATTTTATGCATCTCTTCCCTCTTTCCTCTCAAAGAAACAATAGTCTAGGTGATACCCAAAGGAAGTCGGCCTTCTTCGGAGGTTCATTTCAGCTATAGGTGACCCACAGCCTTGAGATGATCCCATGTTGCTCTAGAATGCTCAGTTTTTGTAAAACTTTGCACAGGGTGCAATTCTAGGTGACAACAATACCTAGGACCATTTAGACACATTTATTTTACCCATTACAAAGCCTTTCAACATATCCAACAATCACCAATGCTTTTTTTGTACCAAATTGCACAAATTATCAAGTTTTCTATGCTTTTAAGGGCCCAAATTAGCCCACTTTTACAAAGGGACCACCTTCAAAACTTGTCCAAATCTCCTGAAACCTTGGAGCATTTTTTTATATCTATCAAAACTTCATATTATATCATTAGATTGCAAAGATTCAATCATTTACCTCCCAAACCATAAAACCCTCTGCCTAGGCTTAGAAATTGTATGTTTTATTGAAAGTAGCACTTGCCAAACACTCCAAAACTTGAAAACTATTGAAGCAAGCCTAATATACCCTGCTCATGCTCAATGTAATATAAAATAATGCTGGCCAACTCAGAAGCTCAATTTCAGTAACCAAAAGCTCAATTTTGTTAATGAAAACTCAAAATTTCCTCATTTGGTTTGATGCCCAATCCAAGATCATCCTCCATTCAAGTTTGTCATGGCCTTTTATAATGTTTCCCTCTTAAAAAAAACCACTTCAACTTTGGAAACTAGCATTTGAAAGAGGTGACCGTTGGTCTCCCTCTTTAATAGAATTTTACAACCCTTCACTATTAGTTAATTTGACTTGACTTAGCACTTTTTGCACAGGTAAAATTATTCATCATACCGAAGAAACGAACTGTTAAAAGGAAAAAAATAATAGATGATCAGCTCCAAGCCTTCAGAGATAAAGAGAAAAATCGGATGATGGAATATCGTGAAAAGCATAAATTGGGAACGATTGAAAATAAAAGCCAATTGAAGAGGAACCTCAACCGTCAAAAAGAGAAAAGAAATTGGAAGCACAAAGGGAACCAATGTGAAAGAGTCATGCTAGGGGAAATGCAAATACCGTAGTTGGAGACACGCCCTCTACCGCAAGTGAATACGAAGTGACACCATTAAGTAGAAGCGAATATGGAGGGACACCATCTACCACAAGTGAGTATGGTTGGACACCATCCACCACATCTGAAGTTGAGAGTACATCATCACTCGGATTTGACGAATAAGGTATGCCATCATCCCCATGTGAACCTCAAGGTATGTATTCTATTCCACCCTTGGTCAAAGGTACACAATCTAGCCCACCTCAATTAAATATTGATGAAATTGCTAATGTTGAGATGTATGTACCTAAGAGAACACCACCTAGAATTTTTCGTAGAAAGCCAAAGTTTTTTATTAATATTGATGAGGATATTTTGCAGCACATGGAAGGTAAGATTCTAGAACGTACTTGTAGAATATATGCTGATAAGATTTGGAAAATTTTCTTTGAAAGGCTAAATGAGACTGGAAGATGTCAACTATTTGTTCAAATGATACAGGGTTTAATGTACAGAAACATCATGAAGACTCTTGGGTTGATAACATCAAATGCATCAAGTGAAAATACTATTGTGAAGAATCTAATGGATGCTAATGAGAGTGTGGGTAAGACCTCACACTCAAAGGATAGTAATGTCACCTGACGTGTCATTACATTAACTTTGGTAAGATATCAAACAAAGAGATCTAGTCTCATTAAAAAGACAAGTGAACAAATGGGAATTAGTAGAAAGACTTTATCAAAAGCTGTTCAAAGGCAGAAAAGAATTGAGGGCACCGATTCAAATGAATTATGGGAATTCTCGGGAAGGCTACCACATAAAGATAAAAAAGTTGTTGAACCATTGAGAACACTAATTAAAGATTATTGGAAGAATAATACAAGGCCATCTCCGAATCAAAGGGATGTCGTAAGAAGGAGAATCGGTAGTCGGAACCGTGAGCCACATCCAAAGCATTTTTTGGATACGACTCAAACCCAATTTTTTCATAAATTTCAAAATGCTTATCCTCAAATTAGTATTTCTCAAATATTTTTTGAAATGCTTAAACCTTTTTATGTCAAGATAAATCACATACGCACTACTTGTTGCTGTAGACTACATATTGAATTCGCTAACCATTATGATGTTTATCGTTCTATATGTTTAGATTTTTATACTAATGATGTTTTGCAAGATTATGGCATAGAAGCCCCACCAAAATCTTCAAGAGAGTTCTTATCAATTTTTTTATGTCAAATAGAGGATGGCCAAATATTCTAGAGGACAACATGCTTAGATGGTTCATGCGAGCATTGTGGTGCCTTGCAGCGAATGCCAGTATGCCAGCATATGGAAAGCACAGATGAGGTGGGACATAAACTAGTAGATTTTGGGAAGTATAAAATAGTGGCATACGCTACAAAAGATGGGTCTCAAGCAAAAAGGTGTGATTTGGTTATTGAGAAGATTCCAGTGTATTAGTTTATGTCCATGTTTCATGAGAATCTAGTGTATGAGTATGCAACACATACCCATAGAGCCTAATGGCTGGACACACAATTCAAGCTATGCAAGGACACCTTTCTACTTGGAAAACATAGTATCAGGTTGAATTTGCAGAGAACTACACTCTATAGCCATAGTGCAGAGGTGCAGTCATAGTATTACAACTCCACATAGGTTTCAATATTTGTGCACATAGCATTCATTCATGCAGCTGCTAGTACAGAGGACCAAAGGAAGGTATTGAGGGAGTATCACTTTTATATTAGTGATGATCACACACATTCTCCAAAGTTCATGCAAGGATGCTTCCAGATGTTCTATAGTGATTTGGCTCGGAGGGGCATAGCATATGGTCGAGATATAATATGGTCGGATAACTGTGCAGCACAATTCAAGAACGCGTGCATGTTCTACTGGTTGTGTAGGATGCATCTCACTATAGGTGTTTAGTATATGTGGAAATTTTGTGAGGCCTGGCATGGAAAGGGGGAGCATGATGGTGTGGAAGCATGCGTGAAAATAGCATTGGCACGAGAAGAGTTAAAGTATAAAGACAGTGCAAAGTTGATAGATGCAAGTTCAATCGTCGAGTGGTGTAATGCTTCGATGGGTCCAAGTAATAAAGGTACATCTTTAGTTCATATATTTTTTTGGTTGATGGATGATACTAACATTGCACCATATGAGGATTATTGTACACTAATAGGATCGAGTGAGCTACAATCTTTCCATAGCTCAAATGTAGGTTCATGGAGTATCGATACACGTAAGATGGCATGCTTTTGTTCTTCATGTACAATGCAAGCCTGGAATGATTGTGAGTCAGGGGAGTGGGTTGAAAAATGGTTGACAAGTTATTGTTTCCCAATTTTCACCTACGGGCTCATCAGGTAGGACAAATTGTGTTTCAGGGGTTCATAAAGGCCAAGTGGGGAATTTGCATCAAGGGTTAGGTCATGCCGACAATTTTTCACAAGGAGGTATGTTGGAAGGCATGCCTCAATCAGTTTTGGCACAAAAAACTCATTAGAGAAAAGTTGGCAAGACCCTCATGTTGTCTTGCCGACTAGTAGTGTGTTCTACTTGGTTTAATACACCCATCGCCAGGACATCTAGGTTGCAATGAGTCTTCATGTATCTCTTCACTTGGAAGGAGGTCATGCCAACAATTTTTCACAAGGGTGGCGTCGGGGGGAATGATTTCAGTCGGCATAATGTCTCACCGACATATGGGAGTCTCCTAGAAATGGTCCCAGCTCGGTGAAGGATTTGGGTTCGCCGTGATGTCTCTACGACCAAACAGGGTCTCGCCGATGGAGAAGGAGGTCTCGGATAATGTCTCGCCGAAGGCTGAGGGTCTCGCCGAAGAGTAGGAGCTCGAGGAGATGTCTCGGCGAAAAGGTATGTCAATGGGGAGAAAAGGTGGGCCTCGCTGTAACGTCTCGGCGACCGAATAATGTCTCACCAAAAGGATGGTGCCTTTGGTAGAAGAATATGAGCTCAAGGAGATGTCCTACCAACATGGGGAGGTCTCAGAAAAAGTTGTGCACTCGATGAGAGGTCTCACCGACCAAGCAAAGTTTCCCTGACTGAAATGAAGATGAGCTCGCCGACGAAAGGAGATATCATCACTATGAGGTCCTGCCGACCAATGAGGGGTCTTGGTGAAGGGTTGTGCCTTCGGCAAGAGGTCTCACCGACACATGGGTGTCTCGCTGATGGAGGAGCACAACAGTATAATGATAGGGCTTTGGCATGAGTTCTTCCTGACTTGCCAGTGTCTCATCGAAGGAAATGTTCTAGCCCAGGGAAAGTGGTTTGTGTTCGCTAAGAGGTCTCCCCGACCCAATGGTGTCTCATTGAAGGATGAAGGGCTCAATTAAACCTCTTGCCAAAGGTGAAAGTCTTGCCAATGGTTTCAGGGATGTTGGTATGACTTTTGTAGCTCTATGTAAACTCTCACCGACGGGCGAAGTCTTGTCGATGCTGCTATAGAGTATAATCACATCAGGGAGACATGATAGGTGTCTCACTGATATGCGATTCAATCTGAGTGACTCTTGACCATCTGGAGATCCCATGTAACATCTGTTCATCCAATCAGAGGAGGCAACAAGAGAGCCGTGGAAGTTTGACCCCTGTGAAGAAGATCAGCGGAACATAAGCAATGTGGATCTGCTCTGAGAATAAAGCGATGAATTAGTTCAATATCTAGGAGGTGTCATCAGTAAATAGAAGGGCAGAGACTGCAGGGACAACTGGGATGTCAACTGGCGAGGGTCAATAGACATTAATGATATTACCTCAGGGAATTCAAAGGAGTTCGGCAGGGAAGTTTGAGGGTGGACACAAAGGCCATGAAGTTAATACTATGGTTGCAAAAGATTTGAGGGCTTCTCCCGAGGGTGATATTTTCACACTGACATAGACAGCAGGGATACACTTGAATGCAACATTAACTCCATTCAAAAAGATCTAGGGGCGGATCTTTCTGAAGACTAATATTTTTGTAAGCCCTGGGGGCTGACATCTTTTTGTATATAAGGCATTTTTGCCTCTTTGTAAAGGGGTTTGGATTATGCATTCTCAATAGTTAGTGATTTTTAACAATCCTTTCTCAGCTAATGTATGCTTTGTAACTCATTTCGATTCTGGAATATAAAACACAGAGTTTACCTTGAAAGCTAGTGTTAGTGTTTAGACTACTCTCATTTCTGTATTTTTAGACTATGCAAGTTTTCAACTGTGCTTTTCTAAGTCTGCATTCATATCTTAAAGCTGTGAAGTTCAACCTTCCTTCTTAAAATATGTATGTAGATCAAGCCTTTTAAGAATGATGCATAAGTTCAATAGGGTTATGTTGAGTAAATGAAATAGCTACCATTATTTTTCCAGTGTATGTCCATCTTGTTTTTATTTCATTATTTCTTATCATTTCAGTGCATCACCATAGTATTTAGTTTTATTTTTATGCACTCTTTCTCCCTTTTCCTTTACAAAAATCAGTAGTTTAGGTGACACCAAAGGAAGCCGGCCTTCTCCAGCAGTTGAACTCTGTCTATAAGTGACCCACAACTTTGGAGGTCTTCCCATGTTACACTGAGGTGTTG
Organism: Sequoia sempervirens; assembly: GCA_007258455.2. Classification (NCBI taxonomy): domain Eukaryota; kingdom Viridiplantae; phylum Streptophyta; class Pinopsida; order Cupressales; family Cupressaceae; genus Sequoia; species Sequoia sempervirens. Next base: position 6,855 of record VDFB02181850.1, read on the forward strand.
AACGTTAGTTTCAACAAGGGTGCAACTTCAGGTGATAACAATTATCTTAGCCCACTTCACACATATCACCCTCTGATAGCATTGGAACTAACACAGATGGAATCATCGATCGACTTTGACCACGTATCAGATCTAGTTCAACCAGGTAATATATTTACTTGCTTAGTTTTTGAAATTCCATATTGTTATCTTACTTTGTACTGTATTCGTAATGTTGACTAATTTTAAGTGATTTTCTACACATATCAATGCAGGGCATGTTTATGCAGTTATTGTAGGTGAAGAAAATGAAGAGGGAACAAAATATTACTTGTGTCATTGTGTTGAGGTCAAAAAGAAATTGGAAGCCCCAGTTATAAATGGAGAAAACATTGAATACCCTACAGGCTCAGTTGTTGTTACTGGAACGTGGCTTAGAAGGTACCCACATAAGAGTGTTAAACATTGGCTGTTTGAGGACTTTGACACACATCGTAAGATTCTTCATTACTCGAACCTTGTTGTGGCATCCAATGTTCATTTGAGAAAATATGGGGGTAGACCTTTGAAAAAGACCTTGTGGAAGGTCCATGAGTCTAACCATGAGGCAATACTTGACACAATAAAGAGTAGAGCAGATCCGAATGGTTCATTGGATTAATTTGTAAGTATATGCACAATGGTTCTTATTAATTTATACTTGTATCCATGTTAATTTGTTTGATGCCAATTCTATCATGTCTTATTTTACTTTGCATATCTATAAGTAACTCGATAAACATTATTTGGTATCCCCCTGTACAAAATGCAGATTTATGAGCCATCCAAGAGAATCTCAAGCATAAAAGCAATGCAACATCTCTATTTTGATGATCTTGACAAATCTCAATTATGATTTTTAGCCATTACAAAAGTGCGTGCAAATCTTGGTGAGGGAATTTCAAGTTATTCATTTGAATTTAACCTTATCATGAGCACCTATGATGTAGACATTATAGGAGCATCTCGAATTTCAAGATATTCTAGATTCATGAGAGGTGTTGTGTGCAATAGGTATCTTGGAACTCGCAGTGAAGATGTATGAGCAGGAGTGACTAAGTTGAGAGACTACCATGCCTATCTGTAAGTGCCTTCCATCTATTTTCATTTTATTTCCATTTTGGACATGAGTTGTTTCTTTTTATTCTCTTACTTTGCGTATTTGTAACTAAACTAGTAAAAATTGATTGGTCTCTCCTTCCAGAAAATGTTGATTTTGGAGCCATCGAAGAGAATCTCAGCCAAAAAAGTAATGCAACATCCGTATTTTGATGATCTTGACAAATCTCAATTTTCATTTCAAGCCATTATAAAAGAGCATGTGAAGCTTTGTCAGGGAATCTCAAGTTTCTCATTTGAAGTTAACCTCTAAATGAGAACCTATGATGTAGACATTATAAGAGAATCTCAAATGTATGAGTGACATTGTAAAATATTTGTGAGAACAGAGTACCTAAGGCATTGTAATGATATTTAATTGTAATGACATTTACTGAAATAATGGAATTTGGTGTAGGGACACCAAGGTTATTGAGCAAATTTGGTTCACATAAATCTTTTAAGTTAGTTTTTTGTTTTGAGTTTTGTCAATTGAATAAGGTCATAACACATCCACAATTGATTTATAATGTAATAAGTCATGTTAGTTACAAAAATAATAGTCAGGCATGATTGGAAAGATGTAGAATCATTTGTAAAGGCTATTTAAAGCCTCTTGAAGGCTATTTAAGTCAATATTTGAATTTGTAGCCTTTTGAAGGAAAATCTTTGAATATGGTTGTAAATGTACTATTAGTGAGATTGAGATTGTTAACCTTCAGAGAGTAGCAATATTTATGTTGATGAAATTTCCTTTAGATGAAAGGATTCAAAGCACATCAACCATGTGGTAGAAATGATTAAATCCTAGAGATGATCTGTAGTAATGAAAGAGTTTGAAAAGGTAGAGAGAACTACACTGGTGACTCAGGAGAAACTTTAGTGATGCAGAGTAAAGGTGGAGAAGACTCAAACAAATCAAATTTCAGTAAATCAACAACCTTTGTTATTTCATTTGGCCATCTTGGAACAACTACCAACAAAAAGGCTTCCAAACTCAAAAAATTGGTTTAAATTTTAGAGAATTCGTGTCAAGGACCATCTCATCATCAATATAGCATCTACTCAAACCCCCAACACCATTCCCAAGCTAGACATACAAGGTTTCTTTGCAATTTCTTGGAGATCCTTCAAACTGCCCTACAAAAAGGCTACAAAATTAGCCCTGTTTTACAAACAAACTTCTCTTTAAACTTCTTCTAACCCCAAAAGCTCTTGGAAAGTCATCAAATAGGTCACAAAACTTCCAATTCCATAGGTTTTAGAAAAGAACTCAACCTCTAAGCCATAATTTCTTAAAACCCTCAATTTCCTTGCAAATACCTAGGGTCTTTAGCATCTCACAACTCCAAGGCCTTCCAAACCTCACCAAAGCATCAAACAATATTTTTAGGGTCTACACACACATAATAAACCTTGTCTTGGCCTTTAGACTCAGTAGATCTCAAAAACATCACTTTGGTTCCTCCATTTCAAGCCAAAATCTCACATTCTCAGCCTAAAACAACATCACCAGCCCTATAAACGCCTTACCATTATTAAAAGATTTAAGGAAACTTGAAAAAAAAAACATTGTAAACCTTTCCTCTGAGTCACAATTCACCACAATAGGAGGAGGGCTCTATCACAAAAATTAAAGTAAACTCAGACCCTGCAGGTCTGTACAGGCTGAATAAAGAAAAATGGATTTTCCTTTCACTAAAACAACTAAAGGTGTATCAAAACATATTAATGTCTAGGTTAAGACCTACCACCACAGTTTTTCATGAATTTATATTCATAGGAGGCCTTTACTAGGCCGTACATAGAGAAAAGAAACTCAAAAACTCAAAAAAATGTTGAAATTCCATAGTTTTAGGCGTTGTGAAGAGCACCAATCTTCAAAAAAACTATTGATTGAACCCCCATTCAGGCGTGAATGATGTTTTTAATACATTTAAATGAGAATCATCTCCCTTTAATGCCCATAACTACCTTTGAACCACCAAACCCCTATTAAGCCTACAAATACTAGTATTTAACAATGGTTTTGCTTAATAAGCTTTATCATGCAATTTTATTATTCTAAAGGCCTAGGACCACTTAGACACCCTTATAACATGACTTTTAGACTCTTTCTCTACACTCCCACCTAATTTTTACATAATTTTATTTTATGGAAATATCAATAATTATTTAATTCGAGAGTGCTTTTGCACATTTGTCCACCCTAACCTACTAATTCCCAAAGTACATAAAATATTGGTCTATTAGACCTTATTCAAGACAAAAGACCTCAACATACTAAAATTTACCAACTGTCCTCCCAATTTACCATCAAACAATCACAAATTGAGGGTGAGGTGTGGGTGCTCCCACACCATTCAACTTTCAAAAACAAAGTCAATTAGGTTGGTAGACGTGTGGATTGAACTAGCATTTGGTGGAAGAGGAATAAAGATGACTAGAACTCTAGAGGCCCACCATACTAGATTTTGGTATTGAACCATGAGAGCAGAAGAGAGAGTTTATATCATGTATCAAAACATTAAGCATGCATTCTTCCAACCAATGGATAAGGAGGTGATTACTTTGCTTCATTTTCATTTGCATAAGCATATCAAGGCATGGGAACCAAGAAGATCAAGGATGTATAGTTTTATGTGGAGGTAATGGATGTGGTACAAAATTTAGGAGGGAAAGAAGGTCAATGTATGATCTTGATGAAATTGAGGAAGAACAACAAGAGAGGGACAAGAAAAATAAAATCAATATAGAGTTTCAAGGATTTTTCAAGCGAGTAAGAGAGCTATGGGAGCAGCCTCATCTAAAATATTTTGAACTAGAGTTTGATATGTACCATTTAGAGAGCTTGGTTTTCATGGATTTCCTTTCAAAGTCTCTACTTTTATTATTCTTATGGTAAACTGTTTGGTAGAGTTGGTGGAATTACCTTTCTTAGTAATCTCTATTAGTGAGATTGAGATTGTTAACCTTGAGAGAGTAGGACTTGGGAAAAAGGAATTTGATATGGCTATTGCTTTCAAAAACTTCAAGCAGGATGTACTCCACATTGACGCTATTCCTCAATATTCACTTGATGGCATCAAGGAATGGTTGAACTCCATGGTTATAAAGTATTATGAAAGAAAAATGAACTTGTACTAGTAGCCAATTTTGAAGACTATTACTGATGATCCAAATAAATTTATTGAATATGTTGGTTAGGAATTTTTGAATATGGAAGCTAGTGATTTTGATTCTAATAATTTGGAAGAGTCAGATCAAGGATATGAACCCTCTAATGTAGAAGAGGAATTAGAATCACTCTTCATGTTGCATGTACCAACTTTAATACCAACTACAATGGCAACATTAAAATTCCCTAGCAATATTTATGTAAAGGAAATTTTCTTTAGATGCAAGAATTCAAAGCACATCAACCATGTGTTACAAATGATTAAATCCCAAAGATGATTTGTAGCAATGAGAGAGTCTGAAAAGGAAAAGAGAGCTACATTAGTGACTCAGGATAAACTTTAGCTTTCAAAAAACAAAGCCAATTAGGCTGGCAGATGTGTGGATTAGGCCAACATTTGGTGGAAGAGGAAGAAAGATGATTGGAACTCTGGAGGCCCACCATACTGGATTTCGATATTCAACCATGAGAGCAGAAGAGAGAGTTGATATCATGTATCAAAACATTAAGCATGCATTCTTCCAGCTAGTGGAGAAGGAGATGATTACTTTGCTTCATTTTCATTTGCATAACCATATCAAGGCGTGGGAACCAAGAAGACCAAGGATGTCGAGTTTTATGTGGAGGTAATGGATGTGGTCCAAACTTTAGGAGGGGAAAGAAGGTCAATTTATGATTGTTAACCTTGAGAGAGTATGACTTGGGCAAAAGGAATTTGATATGGCTATTATTTTGAAAGACTTCAAGCAGGATGTACTCTGCATTGAAACCATTCCTCAATATTCACTTGATGGCATGAAGGAATGGCTGAACTCCATGGATATAAAGTATTATGAAATAAAAATGAACTTGAATTGGTGGCCAATTTATTGAAGATGGTGGTTGGGAATTTTTGAATATGAAAGCTAGTGATTCCGATTCTGATAATTCAGAAGAGTCAGAACAGGGATATATGAGTTCCCTCTAATGTAGAAGAGGAATTAGAATAATATTTCATGTAGCCACTATCAAGAGTGTTACAAGCCAACAAGATGGAGGGAATTCTTATATAAGAATAATTTTCAATGTTGTAGGTGCCAACTTGAATACCAACTACAATGGAAACATTGAAATTCCCTAGTAGTATTTATGTTGAGGAAATTTTCTTTAGATGCAAGGATTCAAAGCACATCAACCACATGTGGTACAAATGATTAAATCCAAGAGATGATTTGTATCAATGAAAGAGTCTGAAAAGGCAGATAGAGCAACACTAGTGACTCAGGAGACACTTTAACTTTCAAAAACAAAGTCAATTAGGATGGAAGATGTGTGGATTGGGCCAACATTTGGTGGAAGAGGAAGAAAGATGACTGGAACTCTGGAGGCCCACCATACTATATTTCAGTATTCAACCATGAGAGTAGATGAGAGAGTCGATATCATGTATCAAAACATTAAGCATGCATTCTTCCAGCCAGCAGAGAAGGAGATGATTACTTTGCTTCATTTTCATTTGCATAACCATATTAAGGCATGGGAACCAAGAATACCAAGGATGTAGAGTTTTATGTTGAGGTAATGGATGTGGTCCAAACTTTAGGAGGGGCAAGCAGGTCAATGTATGATTGTTAACCTTGAGCGAGTATGACTTGGGAAAAAGGCATTTGATATGGCTATTATTTTGAAAGACTTCAAGTGGGATATACTCTGCATTGATGCCATTCCTCAACCTTCACTTGATGGCATGAAGGAATAGATGGACTCCATGGATATAAAGTATTATGAAAGCAGAATGAACTTGAACTGGTGGCCAATTTATTGAAGATGGTGGTTGGGAATTTTTGAATATGGAAGCTAGTGATTTTGATTCTAATAATTCAAAAGAGTCAGAACAAGGATATATGAGTTCCCTCTAATGTAGAAGAGGAATTATAATCATATTTCATGTAGCCACCATCAAGAGTGTTACAATCCAACAAGATGGAGGGAATTCTTATATAAGGATAATTTTCAATGTTGCAGGTACTGGCTTTAATACCAACTACAATGGCAACATTGAAATTCCCTAGCAGTATTTATGTTGAGGAAATTTCCTTTAGATGTAAGGATTCAAATCACATCAAACACATGTGGTACAAATGATTAAATCCAAGAGATGATTTGTAGCAATGAAAGAGATTGAAAAGGTAGACAAAGCAACACTGGTGACTCAGGAGAAACTTCAGCTTTCAAAAAAAATTCAATTAGGCTAGCAGACGTGTGGATCGGGCCAAAATTTGGTGGAAGAGGAAGAAAGATGACTGGAACTCTGGAGGCCCACCATACTAGATTTCAGTATTCAACCATGAGAGTAGATGACAGAGCTGATATCATGTATCAAAACATTAAGCATGCATTCTTCTAGCCAACAGAGAAGGAGATGATTACTTTACTTCATTTTCATTTGCATAACCATATCAAGGCATGGGAACCAAGAATACCAAGGATGTAAAGTTTTATGTGGAGGTAATAGATGTGGTCCAAACTTTAGGAGGGACAGGTCAATGTATGATTGGTGCAGGAGCACCATTCAATAGGTTTTGTTCATCAAGGCAAATAAGGAGTAGAATATAGGATTTTGAGTTTTGTATTAAAATAAGGTCTATGAGACCATTATATTATGTATTTAGTCATATTTGAGCTGTATTAGGTGTTTAGGAGGTTGGGTTTTTCAAAAATTTGCAAAATGTTTAAAAATTGCAAAAATGTGCAAAATTTGCAAACTCAAACGTTGTAAAATTGCAAAATTTGTATTATGGAGGGAATGTGAAGAGTCAAACAAATTCAAAGTTCATCTAGGAAGGAGAATCAATTTTTAATTGGTGGGAAAGAGTTTAAAAACATGGAGAACTCGAATTGAAGGTTGTCTTTTGTGATTTGAAGAAGCAAAAACAATAAAAACTCAAAATTTTCTAGAATTTTCTATATTTTCAGCTATAGCAGTAGATTGTATGACCTGTATTTCAATTAGTTGATCCAGATTTGTTGATATTTTCATATTAGATGGAGTTACCTTTCTTTTGAATCCATTTAGAAGGTTTTCCATAATGTTTTGTGCATTTTATCATCAATTAATTAATATTGGCCTGAACTTATACATTTGAAGGTTTTGAGTCAATAAAAATAGATTTTTGACCCATTCCTCTTTCTATAGCCTTTGAAACTTGAGGAATGGGTCTGCACTAACATTATTAAGGTGTGGGAATTATGTGTTAGTGTTGGGGAGGTCTAAAAGTGAGATGGGTGTGAAACCCATGTGTGTAAAAGTGAGTTTTCTTTAAGAAAAATAGTGTTTTTGAAGAGTCAAATTGTGTTTTTTTGTAGGGAAGTGTTATTTTATGATTGTTTGAGCTTGTGTAGGGTATCAAAAACTTTTTTGAGTAATTTTTAGGTTGTGGTTAGCTTTGGAAGTATCATTTTCAATAAACCCCTAAGGTTTAGGCTACAATAGAGGGTTTTGTGGTTTACCCATTATACGGTGGTATAATTGAGATCTGATTGTAGATTTTGAAGTTTTGACACCTTAGAATTGCTGCCCCAAGAGTTGGTAAGGTTTGGATAAGTTTAGAGTATAGTCCCTTTGTTCAATCAGATTGATCCCTTTAGGGTCCAAAGGGCAAAATGACTGCAAACTTCATCATGAGGTTACTCGGACACCGTGATGCTTAGAAAATTCTCATTTGATTCTATGGGAGTGTATTGGGCCCCTCTAAAATAACCTCTCTCAATTTTCATTATCTCGAAGTGGTTTTCCCATGGTGTCCAGTTTTCAGTTGATAGAAAAAGTGTCAAATGCAAGCAATTGAAAGTTGCAAGGTGGTGCAACTTTCGTTCTGCAACTCATGTGACAAAACATATTGTTCCAACATATTTGAATAGGAATTTTTATGCTAGGAATGGTCCTATTTTTCACCCAAACATGCGGAATCGCTCTGAGCTACGTTTAAACATATCGATCCCTTAAGGGTCCAAAGGGAAAAATGGCTACAAACTTCAGCATGAGATTACTCGGACACCGTGATGCTTAGAAACTTATCATTCAATTCTATGGGATTGCATTGGGCCCCTCTACAATAACCTCTCTCAGTTTTTGTTATCTCAGAGTGGTTTTCCCGTGGTGTCTAGTTTTCAGTTAACAGAAAAAGTGTCAAATGGAAGCAATGGAAAGTTGCAAAGTGGTGCAACTTTCATTTTGCAACTTGTGTGACCAAATAGACTGTTCCAACACATCCAAATAGGCATGTTTACACTAGGCATGGTCCTCTTTTGCACCTAAACATGCAGAATTTCTTTGAGCTATGTTCAACCGGATCGATTCCTTTAGGGTCCAAAGGGAAAAATGGCAGCAAACTTCAGCATGAGGTTATTTAGACACCGTGATGCTTAGAAACTTCTCATTTGATCCCATGGGATCATGTTGGTCCCCTCTACAATAATCTCTCTCGATTTTGGTTATCTTGGAGTGGTTTTCCTGTGGTGTCCAGTTTTTAGTTGATGGAAAAAGTGTCAAATGGAAGCAATAGAAAGTTGCAAAGTGGTGCAACTTTCATTCTGCAACTTGTGTGACCAAATGGATTGTTCCAACACATCCGAATAGGAATTTTTATGCTAGGCATGGTCCTTTTTTGTACCCAAACATGCAGAATTGATCTGAGCTACGTTCAACCAGATCGATTCCTTAAGGGTCCAAAGGGTAAAATGGCTGCAAACTTCAGAATGAAGTTACTCGGACACTATGACACTTAGAAACTTCTCATCTAATCCCATGGGATCATGTTGGGCCCTTCTATAATAACCTCTTCTTCTTTTTTCATTATCTCAGAGTGGTTTTCCTGTGGTGTCTAGTTTTCAGTTGATGGAAAAAGTGTCAAATGCAAGCAGTGGAAAGTTGCAAAGTGGTGCAACTTTCGTTCTGCAACTTGTGTGACAAAACAGACTGTTCCAATGCATCTGAATAGGCATGTTCATGCTAGGCATGGTCCTCTTTCTCACCCAAACACATGGAAGCACTCAGAGCTACGTTCAACCGGATCGATTCCTTAAGAGTTTGAGTGTAGTATGTTGAAATAGGCCATTCCACCTATTGTTCAGGTAGTGTCTCAGTGATATGGGCCTGATGTAAGTAGGATAGGGAGTAGGAATAAGAAAATAGCATTAGTAAGGGCATTGGAAGAGATTACTAACACTTCCCCTGTTGAAAATTAAAAATTGAGACCCTTTAAAAGCAAGGCTAGAAGAGGTGAAAAGAAGATTTTTTTTGACAATAAGTTAGAATAGGTTGGAAATAGGGTGATATTGTGGAGTTTTATGTGTTCAAAAGGTCTACAAGGATAGGGGAAGTCAAACATAAGTTATGGAATGACATGCCCTAGTTGGGAAAACAGGGGTTTTGAATGAAAAAGAGAGGTTTAAGGGAGTAAACGTGGGTAAAGTCAAGGAGCAACATAATTTGGTGGTCAATTAAGTTTGTGCAAGAAAAATGAAGAGTGTTGGAATAGGTTTTGAGGTTCAGGTTTGGGGGTTTAGTTTTCCGGTTTGGCCAAAAAATTTTGGAGGGGGGTTCAGTTCGTTTTGGGTTCATTGGTACAAAAAACATGTAAAAATAAAATATATATCTATGCAAACTAGAAGCATGAATTAGGATTAGAATATCACATATCATCATATAAAAAAGAAAAATCACCATAAACTTGAATTTCATTTAAAACAACAAAATTGCCAAAAAAAATGTGTTTATAACCTGCAAAAAAATGTGAATAAAATCACGCTGATTTTTGCATGAAAAAAAACCATGAGACATAGCTTGTTTCTTACTATTATGCTTTGATAGATATTTTCC